>JAQGBB010001518.1:0-13217 GCA_034691745.1 Prismatolaimus dolichurus
ACGCCGGAATCGCGAAAAAATCGATCTTTTAATGTCTGCTAGCATGACATAGACGAATTACCGATGTTGAAATTAAGTTGCCGTTGGAATGCCGTACTGCTATTTCGTCAGCCTTACCACACCTTCGTTTCCACACAAAAATCTCAGAACAAAAAACTGCTTCCAAAAAAATTCCGAAAAACCTGAAACAGCTTAAGAAAACTTTCGAAACACAAGAAAAAGCCGAAATAAAAAACAGCCAAAATGAAAACAAAAACGTTTCTTTTCGGTTTTACGAAAAAACCGAATATTTTTGGTTCGGTTTTCAAAGAATAACGGAAATTTTGGTTTTTTTGGTTAACTGAAAAAACCGGCCGTTGCGTGGTATGCACACGTTCGCTGTCAGAGTATTCAGCCGCAAAACATTTAACCTGTGGCACACACGTTCCCGTTGTGCGCTTGGCGCTTTTATCATATGTATTTGTAGAGTGTGCACCACCATTTACGCCTGTAAGTAGCTCTACGTAGTTTTGAGTCCTGCCTGGAGCGCGCAGTGCGCAAGAAAAAAGAAGCTAACCAGTCAGACATACGCTATCCCTTTCTCCTCTCCCTTTCGCCGCGCACAACAAATTGAGATAGGTCGATCCCGCCATACGCAGCCGATTCGCTTGCGCAAAAAACAACGTATTATACGCAGGCGTTTTTTATAGGCAAGACGCGGCTTGGCTCTGCCGGCTTTCCTGTCTGTAAGATGATCAACAAATAACTATACGTAGAAAGCCAGACACTAATTAGTTGTATTTAATTAATGACGTATAATCGTCTAGAATTGTATTGTCTTTATTTTATCCCGTCCACCAGAGGTACCAATTTGCATCAAAGCGAGCCACTTTTCCACTAGATATTCCGCTCAGACTAAAAGTTCAAAGTCATAATAAAAATCCAACCACCTGCGGTACCCGGTCGAAGATTGCACAAGCTTTCTCGAGCAACGCAAAACAGCGCAGTAATGAATCAGAAGTATTGCATCACCAGGTGGCGACCATTAATATTGCCCAGTATAAAACAAAAAGCCGACAAAAAATATTCATCCATTCATAGCCGTTCGGTTTTTTCCTATCGTTTTATCGTGCATCTGTGCATCGGGTTCAGACGTGTTTTGTGATAAGTGAGGGAAAATCTACAGAGCCGATAGCTCTTTATTTTGAACTCCGGAGCTAATTTGTTATCAATTAGTGTTGTACCTAACGGCACTTCTAGTAGTAGATGCATGTCGCTTGCAAAAATGACGAGGAATAAGACGCGTGCACACATGCCTTTAGGACCGGAAAAGATCCCGGCCAAACAGACATTATTTTACCTGTACTCAAAAAACTATACTCTAAATTCCTCGACAGATACAACGGCAATGGTAGCAACAGCGATCCTCCGCGAAAGAAGAAGAAAGACAGCAATTTCGCTCGCGCTACATGCCGTATTTTGGGAGTAGCGTATTTTGCGTGTTCGAAGGAAAGATATCCTGGTGCTTTTCGTTTCGTGACTGAACGCGCTTTGGCTGCGTCGGTCCATGCGTCCATCGGCCTACTTGTTTACAAATCTTCCCTCATGTATCTTTGGGCACACGAAGTGGATCAGCAAGAGTTTGTAGTGTCGATATATGCGTTTAGCGTCCTTTTCCGTTCCTCGCCCACCGCCTCCTTCGCGATGATCAGTCGTTCGTCTTTCTCGGTCAGACGCAAAAGGGGATTTTATTCGTATATAGAACAGACTGCCCGAAAACACGAGCGACACACGCATATATTCAATTCAGCTTTCTGCTGTCAGCCAGCTTATTGTTTGTCTTCGCTGTTCGTCATACACAAACTGACCTTGGTGACCTTCTCAAAGGGCGGTCGGTCAATACAGACGATTTTTCTCATCCCTGCTCCGGTCAGTCAGCTACATGTAATCAAATGCGACACGACAGATGGTCATCGTCCACACGAGGCGACGATAAGAAAGACACAGCACGCTAGCGAATACCTACTCATACGAAGTAGACATTTTACTAGTACTCCATATATGAGGAAGAAAAATACGACACACACATATGACGTCACGACACGAACATATGACGTCACGACAAAACGACGTCGAGCTACCACACGTTTGTTTAACATGAACTAGATATCCGCAGCCCGCATACCGCCATCGACTACAAAAACTTCTTACGCGAATTATGCGCTCAGTATTTTATGCGGCATTCGGTCACACTTGGCGGAGCTGGTAATACAGTTATCATGTGTTCAGAGCATCATACGTTTTTGCACAAGTAGAATCGCATAAGTGAAGTGCATCCTGCCTATGCCAAACAAAACACTCAGATGTAAACGAAAGAGGCAGAGCTATTGGCATTGGCAGGGGGGTTCCGTGCTCGGAAGCTTCGCCCCACCGGTACCTCCATGTGCTATGATGCTCTCGACATCCTCTAACTATAGCTGACTGGAGATATGTGAATGGGCGATACGGTGGGGGAAAAGGGGAATAATCCTAGAATGACCGCATAGCTAATCTTTTGTTCCGCGCTGCGAACTCCAAAAAGGATGCAAAAAATATTCATACATGCTTTGTTCGAAATTTTGTGCATGGTTGTCGAAATGGACGAGTCAGTCGTTTCGAAGCCAAAGTATAACGTCGAAGCAGGCTGGATGATTCCAAGACGATGGGTACTGGGCATTGTTGAAGAACAGTGAAAAGTGGTTTTCATGACCGAAGTGCCTCAGCGCAACCAAGCAATCCTTCAGCCTATTATTTTGGACCGCATTCTCCCTGACACCACAATAAGCACTGATGGCTGGACTGCATACAACAACATTCCTAATCTTGTGAATCCGAATCCGCCACATGCTTTGATAAACTACATTCAGCCAACCGTCATTCATGCGCACAACTTTGTCGATCCTGCAACGGGAGCAAGCGCAAATCACATTGAGTCAATGTGGAGTTACGCTAAAGCAAAGCTAAAAAGTTTTGTGTGGGACTCTAAACATGAAATAGTCTGAACCAATATTTCTAAATTAAAGCCATGAATCACATGTCGCACCGTAACGCTTATCTGCGAATTTAGAATGCACGGTACAAGTGACGATCTTTGCAAAGCTACATCACAGAATATATGTGGCGTTGAAATTTTGCGAAGCGGCATCCCGACGGTATATTCCAAGTGTTATTCGAAACACTGAGCGAAGAATATCATTGGTGACTTTTGACTCCTTTCGGCTATGCGGCACGTTTGAAACTTTCCGTGCCGTTTCGTACTTGTGTTGTACTACATCAGGCCAGGGCAACCTATGTTATGCGGGTCAAAGTAACCGCGAAGCCTGCTGTTGTGACCCGCGAAGACCCGGTGAGGCCAAAGACGAAACGCCAAAACCGACTCAAAATTTAGACCACAATGGACAAAAACTTATCAACTGAAAAAAGTTGCAAAATTTTTCCGAGCCTCGCTCCAGTAGTCACTTCCTAGATATGCCCGTTCAGAAATAAGCGTCAGCACGCAGTACAGTATGGCGGCCGCCACACTACGCGGTCGCCAGCAGGTAGTCGCGACGGAACGGACGGAGAGGTCATCGGCGTCGCTGGCGCGAGCAAGCGACGAGCTCACTCCGACGACATGTACGACGTGTACCATAGTACCGTATATTAGTATACGCATCTGATTGTATCTACGTGTACACACGCGCAATCGCGAGTCCGAGTTTAGTCGCCGCAACGCTTTAGACTTTTGAGTTACAGCTGGTAAACTAGACAGATACGCGCAACAAGTCCCTAAACAAGTACGCAATGAACGCAGGATAAAGCAGCCGTGAATGGCAAACGAGCAGCAGCGTACAAGAAAGGCAAGCGAGACACGTTGCTGCGCGTATGGACACATCGTTCTTCTTCGTCTCACGTTGGAACACCTTTGCCATTGAGAACGTTGTGCATGGTATTCGCGAGCAGCTCAGTAATGCGATGGCAGCTTGAAGTGTCTGCCATGGATTCTCGTCGGCGGGTCGACAAACTGTAAAGAAGACGAAAATTCAACACAATATGTCGCAAGATTAGTCAACCTTGCAAACTTTATCTCAAGCTACGTACAAGCTTACCGAGCGGACGTGCTGAAGTTTCAGACAGATTGCAGTCTGCGCGAGAAAGATCGTCGCGCGACTGAAAGCGCGTGCGACGTGGTCGTCAAATGCGGTGCGCAAATGGACGCGCGCCCGTGCATCTCGGCCTTGCAGGCACAACGAAAAGAAATGAATGCCTTCTTCAATGAGATGCAAGAACCGGCAAAAGCGAAGACGCCAAACTACGCTCGCGTCCTTATACCACGCACGCACCATCTGTAACACTGCATACGTACAGTACGCCCGCACCTATCTACCACTGTCTCTAGCTCTCTCGGTCAGCAAGCTGTTGTCTTCTCAACGTCTGCATCTACGTAGTAGGCTCTCTTCCCTCTCACACGCAACACAGCTAAATAGTCTCTTTTTCTCGTCACACAAGTTCTCTGTCTGTGCAGCAGCACAGAGAAAGAGCGTGTTGACGAACAAGAAAAACAGGAAACATACCTGCGAACTGCATCGGTTGCGCTAGCCCGAGACGCCGCACTGTCCAGGTTGTTCACATGGTACTGCTGCGCGTCCAGGTCGTGTTGCACGAGGGAGCCGACGGTTGCCGCGTGCGCGTCGATGCCCTGTCGCGCAAGAACGCCCGAATCGGCGCAAGAACCGAGTCGCGTATGTGCGAATAAGCCTGCGCGCCGACGTCATCGCGTAAAAAGCTGCAAATATCAGCACAGTACGCTACTGACTCCGGTTGAGTAACTCAACAGCATAGACAAACCTCTTTGTCGAATCGCCTAGGACAAGGAGGTTGAGAAGACCGATATCGCCATTCTGGACAGCCGCTGTGGCATGGCCAACGCTAAGATAGATAGCCGGTGGCGGTTCCGCTTTAGCAGCCATCATCGCTTCGTAACATGTGTGTAAGAAACAAACTCAACTGGACTGCTTAGTGAATTTACGTTGAGATCTCTCTCGGTGTGCGTATGTGTTCTATTCGAGAATGCGATGACAGAACACAGAACGAGAATGATTGCCCAGCGGCCACTGCGAACGCTGTGCAGCAAGAGCCCTCTAGATACAGGCACCTTCCAGGCAACGGCGTCGCGGACCGCCATCGCCAGCATAGAAGGGAGGAAGAAGGAAAGAGGGGAGCGAGAAAGCCCACTTAAAGCACATGACACATGTGAACGGAACCCATCGCCACTCACCCACAACCACCGATGTAAACGAACACACATTCAGCTCTCCCGATGCGCACCACGTTCGGCCTACTAGAGCCACGATTTCGACATGCCTATCCAGAATTGCAGCCTGCAGAATTTTTGACCCTGCCATATTGTTAACCAATGTCTAACTAGCACAAAAATAATTTTTTCACGTTCAGAACATCACCCTACGAACTCCTGCAAATGTCCAAAGCCGAAAGTGCTCAGTGATCGAAAATAAATCGTTGGACGACTGCTAACTACCCCACAAACCGGCTTTCCCAGTATTCTAAAGCGCTTTTCCGATGAGAAAGGCTCCAAATTATACTGGATCCTACTTGCCTACCTTATAATTTTCAATGCCAATTTCTTTCTAGAACTGCTCCATCTGGCTCTTGAACCTTTGCTCCGTAAAGCTTCGCGTGCTCCCTAAAGACTCCAACAATGTTCCTGTCAGACTGTCTTCAAACGATTCCCATTGGTTATCCTGTTACTTTCAATACTACTTTGGTCCCATGACTGCTCCCTGTGACTCCAGAACTTCTGCTCTGTAAAGCTCCACGTGCTCCCTAAAGAGTCTAGCGGTATTCTAAAGCGCTCTTCCTGTCAGACTGGCGCCAAATAGTCCTACATAGCTACTTTATAGCTTTCAATACTAGGTCGACTTTACAACTGCTTCATCTGGCTCCAGAACCCCTGCCCTGTATGGCTCCACGTGCTCCCTGTAGGCTCCCGCAGTGTTCTGCAGCGTTTTTCCTGTCACACTAGCGCCAAATGATCCCCATTGGCTGGCCTATAACTTTCAATACTAAGTTTTGAAAATGCGGTTGGTTCCAAGAACTGGGTGACTCACGATGAAAAAGTCGAGTTCAGTAAACTGCCTCAATGTGCATAGAATGTCAAAGTAAACAAAGAAAACGCTTTTCAAATAACGCAAAACACTGGTGTCGACATACTGAAGTGTTGGAGCCGACTTGTCAATTGTCTCGTCGAAAGTTTTGTTGAACTGCGACCTCCATGTTGGCACTGGCGTTTTTGCCCAATTTCTGTGCGAAAAAAAGTTTGTCAATGATGTGAAAATCAGGAGCATCCAAACTTCTGGCCACTGGCCAAAAGTAACCAAAACCTGGATTTGAAGTGGCCAAAAGGGTTATCGGCTAAAAATGAGCCAAGACCACGTAACGGCCGGACTGAAAAAAAGTGGAAAAAGTAGTAAAGAAAAAGCAGAAGGAAAAAAGAAATCGCCAAAATTTTTCGCCGCCGAAATAGCATAGAATTGCACGCTTGAGAGAGGAATTCAACTCTGCCCTCCTTTTTTGCGCTTTTATGTTTCTACACGAAGTTATAAACCGCCAAACTTTTATGACGCCTAAAAGTGACCAAATTCGGCGTGTTAATTCACAATGAGGCCAACAGACCTGAAAAGTATAGATACCCCTGGTGTAAATCAAGCTGAAAAATAAGTGATTTGATATCACAAATTGTTGCTTGCAGAAGTAGGCTGGCAAAATTTTTGACACTGCACAGAAATGGTTTTTTTGCCTTGCAGAGTTAGGCTAGCGACATTCTTGCCTAGTATTTCATTGGCACCCAAGCCGACAAAACCATCTCTGCGCAGTGGCAAAAATCGAGTTTTTCTGCTGGCTTTGCACACTGCGGCAAGTTGTGTGGCTACGTGAACACCTTTTAGGCAAATGTTCCAACAGTGCTCTGACAGTGTACTAAGCTCTTTCGACACAAGCGTTCCAAAGTGTTCTTTTTTCTTCCAAAAACTTCGTGTCAAAAAACTTTTGCTTTAAATGGCCTAAAAACATATCTGGTGATAGAAAAACTTCATTTCGGAAAAAAGGGCAAAAAAGTTTGTAGCTCGATGGCTATCCGTATGGGTAAAAAAGTCAAGTTAAAAGAAAAAAATTTTTCGCTCGAAATTGTAAAAATTGCCACACGGAATATAAATCGGAACAAACTGCAACAACGTCTCAGGTGATATACCCTATATGCTCGTAAAAGTTCTTTAGTAAAAATCGACTTTTTAGTCACAAAATGTGTTTTTCGACCATTTGGAGCGAAATTTTTACTCGGAAAAGTGTTTGAAAAACAGTTTAGAACGCTTGTATCGTAGCTTGAAACACTGACAGAGCACTGTTGGAACATTTGCCTACAACGTGTTCACGTAGTCACATTACCTGACGCAGTTTGCAAAGCGATCAGAAAAACTCGATTTTTTGACACTGCACTAAGATTTTTTTCGCTTCGGCGCGCAATGAAACGTTAGGCATGTGGTGACAAAATTATACACATCATTGACAAACACTTTTCGCACATAAATTGGACAAAAACGACACTGTCAACACGGAGGTCGCAGTTCAACAAAACTTCCGACGAGACAGTTGACATTCGTCTCCGAAACTTCATTACATCGACGCTTTAGAAACTGCTGAAGCCTTTAGGGAGCAGACGGAGCTATATGGAGCAGTCACGGAGCCAAAGTAATATTGAAAGTGACATGATAGCAAACGGGGATCACTTGGAGCCAGTCTGATTGATAGAACACTGCTGGAGCCCTCGGGGAGCACGTGAAGCTTTACAGAGCAGGGTTCTAAAGCCAGATGAAGCAGTCTTTGAGAGAAACTAGCATTGAAATATAAAGGGTAGCCAACAGGGATTATTTGGAGCCAGTCTGACGGGACGAGCGCTTCAGAACACTGCTGGGGCTTTTAGGGAGCACGCAGAGCCATATGGAGCAGGGATTCTGAAGCCAGGGAGAGCAGTCCTAAAGTCAACCTAGTATTGAAAGCTATAAAGTAGCTATGTAGGACCATTTGGAGTCATTCTCACTGAAAGAAGGCTTTATACATTGTTGGAGCCATCAGGGAGCACGTGGAGCCCTACAGAGCACAGGTTCCGGAGCAGATGGAGGAGTCATGGAGCCAAACTAGTATTGGAAGCTATAGGGTAGCAACGGGAACCATATGGAGCCAGTCGGACCAGAATAGCGCTATCAACTTTTTTCGTCGGGGGTACCCATTTCTTGGAACCAACCGTGGTTCCAAAACCTATCTTGCGATAGATATTTTTCCAAAAAGTTTGAAAAATTAAACTTTGCTATATGGCACTTAGGCATTACAAATTGTAAAATTTTTTCAAATTTTTCTGCCACAGAACGGTTGCTGGGTTAAATCCGAGAATTTACGGTAGGCCACGAAAGTTTTTACCACAACGGGAGCACTGCATCGCACTTACAAAGAAGCACAGAAGAAAGCATGAACAACGTTTACCGATGAGACAACAACTGGTTTGCATACGCACTGCTACCTTCTTACCAACAATTTTAACGTGCACACATTAGCATTATAGCGTGAGTGTAAAACGCTCGTACGTACTTATAATTTTTGTCCCAACATGCCTAACATTTGATTCTGCGCGAAAGCCGAAAAAACCAGTTTGCGCGCACAATGAAATGTTAGGCATGTTGTAACAAAAATTATCCGTACGTAAATTATTCGCGAGCAATTTCTCGGAAAAAGTAAACGTCCTCCAACATCCCGTTACCGCACCCCAACTCATACGCGATGGAGCCCAGCAAAACAGCAACGTACGTAACGAGCACTTAGTACAATCCTCACTCACCGCTTCCTCTTACGCGCAGCACCACCCGCTCTTTTCGCCTTCTCCTCCCCGCCCTTAAGATCGTCCATAAAGAGCAAGTTCTGCGCCCACCCAGCATACGCGCCAAACTTCTCCCGATAAAAGTCTCCAATCTCCCCATAAAGTCTCGGTGTAAGCGCGCCCTTCGGGCCCGCCAACTTCGGTAAGTAGTGTCGCGTCGTCAACTGCCACACGTGCGTGTCAATCGGGAACGCCTCTGGCTTATCAAGCGCCATCAAGCAGACACAATCAGCGACCTTCGCGCCGACTCCCGGAAGTTCTATGAGGGCCGTATGCGCCTCCCGATAGGACGGATTCGAGCGCAGCTCCGCCAGCCACTTCTCCCCACCGCGATCGACAAGCGCGCCAACCGTCTGCGCGACATACCGCGCGCGATAGCCAAAGCCGAGCTTGCGAAGGTGCACCTCAAGTGTCTCGCGATGCGGGGCGAGTTCGGCGATCGTTGGAAACGATCGATAAACGACGCCATCGGGCGCTTTCAACACGGCGCCGTATGCATCGCAGAAGCGTTCGATCATCAACGATATTCGGGCGATGTTGTTGTTCGAGGAGCAGATAAAAGCAAAGAGGCACTCGGTCGGATCTTGGCGCAGGATGCGCGTTGTTGGCATGCGATCGATGAGCGAGGCGATGCGCTCGTCGGCGAGGCGCCACTGGGAGTGAAGCGTGGTGAGGTCGATGCTTGTTTGGAAGTAGTCGTTGAGAAGCGCGTCGGTCGACTCGTCGGCGACAGCAGGGTGAGAAGCGGGGGAAGCTATAAAGAAACACACTTTTCCGAATAATCCCCAGCTGAGGTTGAGAACAGTATCCTCACCAAGAACTTTGTAGGCGATGTCGCCGCTCTGTTCGTCGGCGCGTAAGGACCACACTCGAGAGCGGGCAACGCCCAGCCACTCGTCCGGGCTCGAAGCGACCTTGCGCCACCTAGTGACGAATGAAGAAATTAACGTACACTACACGCCGCTCTGCTTTTTCGCTGCAGCGCACGCGACAGGTCGTTTCGGGACTCGATAATTTCTGCGGACGTGGGAAATTCTCGCGCCGAACCCACTGCTCATATGCAGATAATATTAAGTGTATGCAGAAAGCATCGGGCACAACCGCGACGGCGCCTGCTGCATAATTTCCACACCCGGACGCGTACCTGAAGCTCTGCCCGCTGCCGAGCACGTCGAGGCTCAACTTCGTGCCGAGCACACGAGCGTGTTCCCACCCTGCGGCGCCCATGAAATCAGGTCTACACAGAGATGCCTGTTAGCTTCATATACTAAATCGCTGGAAAGGCACGGAATAACCCTCACAACACTAGACTGTAATGACGACATCGGCTATCTTTAGACGCAAACGACTGCAAGGTTACAAAAGATTTAGCACAAGCACACGAACGAACATTTGACGACAAGGACGCGATCAAAAGAAGAGAAAATTATAAAAGCAAAGAAGCGCAGAATACGCGTTTAGTAAAACAATACTATCACACAAGTCGCAACGCCGAGGCATGTACAATTTCGAGGTTAGCATTGAAAAAATGCAAGACGTATGGTTCCTATGCTAATGTACAAGAAGTATGCTCATCAGCAAGCGACGTGCAATGAGTGGACTGCTGGACAGATCGAATCCCAAATGTCTAATCACACTGATTCTATTCTACACTGAAGCTCCGGTACCCTTCGACTCAGTCACCCACAAGTGGACGAGGTAATCGGAACGCACAAGAACACCTGTCCGTGTTCTACTCATCGTGGACGGTCCCGACTACACAGGCCCTTCTATTAGCTGGTAAATATAAAGCCCGCAAACCATAGAGTCGATCAGCTTTAGAAAAGTTCTACGAACGACCATGGGCGTAGCTGGTAGGGGGCCCCAGGGGCCAAGGCCACCCTAAGACCCCTGACCCAGCTACGCCCCTGAACGACTACAATGTGGCACAATAGAGATCCGCCAGCTTTCTGCCCAACCGAAAGTGATAAGCGAATGAAAGACGAACATTATACCATGCACTTTAGAAAGGTCGAAAAGCTAATGTACTATATACAAGCCCGTCCGCAGCAGATCTTATTGAAGCATAAAAACGCGGACTGTTAACAAAAGCAAAGAAGCTAACAAAAGCAGACTTCAATTACTCAACTAGCATTGGAGAACAGAACCACGCCTCCAGGTCACGTGACAACCAAATGGTCCGGTCCGTCTCCCTCGACGCACAGGCACGAACGCTAATACTCATACAATGCATACATTATATTAAAAGACGAACAGAACAATCACATTTCCATACGTCATGACGAGGGTGTACCGTAACCCATATTAGGCAAAATTGTGCACGCACAAGACCTACTGAGACATTTGGCGTTTAACCGCACGCAGACGGCCTGCGAACCACAAATTGTTCGACACAGCAATTTGAGTGTACATGGAACGCATATCGTACAGCACTGGCGAAGCAGTAGCTCCGATTCACCCGACTCTCACGCACAAAACGGAGACGAATAAGTTAGAAGCACGTGGACAAGTTCGATTGGGTCTTCACTGCCGTCCGGAGCTGCTTGCGGCGGCACCGCCGCCTGACTTACTGTGCTGGATCAGCCACTGAAGGGTAATATCTAACGAAAAGGAAATCGATAAAGCTGGGAAGTTTTCGTAATGTACAATACAGTACCGATATTGTCCTTCTCTTTGCAGGAAATCGAGTAACAGCAGATTTCCCGATTCTGGATCGACGAAAGGTTCCTAGACAAAGAGAAAAACTTGTGCATGTGCATGTCACGTGACCAGACTAGAGAGGTGAGCACGTAGTTCAACTTACAGTTTCTCGATCAACTGTTTCTCGTCGAGTGCATTCTGCAAATCCTTTTTGTTGCCGAGTACGAGCACCGGAATGCCGTCGAGTTGCGGCTTATCGAGCAGCTGGTGGAGCTCATTTCGTGACGCTTCGAGCTTGTCGTGGTCGGCGGCGTCGACCATGTACACGATCGCGTTTACGCCGCGACAGTAGCGCTCCCACATCGACCGAAAACGCGGCTGCCCGCCAATGTCCCAGAGCTAAACGCGAACAGTATGCAGTCAGGCTTACTCAAGAGCGGTCTAGAACGCATACAACGTTCGTCATGTACCTTTATTGTGACGTTGCCTTTCGTGATCTTTCGCATATTGAAGCCCACCGTTGGAATCATATCCTCTGTGAACTGACCGCTCTGCAATAAGAACATGTCGCAATAAGATAGCAACAGAACACAACGGCAATTCTAACTTCTACTAGCAAAACACGAACCGCGATCACGTTAACGAACGTCGTCTTGCCGGAATTTTGCAAACCGACGAGCGTCAGCTCCATCTCCTCTTTCCAGAACAAACTCCGAAACCAGTCGAGAATGCGATTGATTAGCGACAGCATTTCGAAACTGTAGCAACTTCGTTCACAAACCACAGAACGATAAACTGTTTCAAAATGAATCAATGATGACAGTGACTGTCGATGACTTGGCGGAAAGACCGACGCTCGCAGATAAATGACACTGTTACCCCACAAAATCTATAAACAGTCCATAAAATGCAAGAAACCGGCCATGTCGCGAAACAGTCTATAAGCAGCATGGAAACGGTCCATAAAAGGTCATAAATGGTCCATAAACTTATAAAGCATCAACCGTTTATGAACCTTTGATGGACCGTTTCAATACTGTTTCGTGACATGGCCGGTTTCTTGCCCTTTATGGACTGTTTATGAACTTCGTGGGGTAACAGTGTAAATGCCGTAGAACGTAAAGCTGTAGCCAGAAAATTTTGCACTGTCATTCGCGTCGAAGGCCCAATTTTTTAGATAACTACCGTAGTTTAGTCTTTTATATTGACTGCATGAAAGTCGAGTTTAACAAGCAACCACAATTTAAAAACACGATGAAATGTTTCTTACGCCGCGGCATTTGCGTCAAATTAAAAAAAAGGTGCGCGGAATTGTCCTTCTTGACCAAATTCCGCGTACTCGGTGTTTTTTTTGATTTTTTTATTCAATTCCAATGAAACATGAATTTTAAAAAAGAGAATAGATGAACAATGTTTGGTGAGCAAGTTTTGAGGGAAAAAATCCTGCTGGGCTCTAGCCGAGTCCGAAGCTTTTGCCCTTGCAGTTCAATTTCTTTCTGCAATTAAAGCACATTTCTGTTTATTTGCGACCCTTGGCAGGTTAACCATAGAAGTGCAACATCGGTGTAGTGGATAGGTTATATCGCCTATTTCACATGAAACTGCTCATTGGCAAGGTTTTGTGTGCCTGTGTGTG
>JAQGBB010001519.1:0-13216 GCA_034691745.1 Prismatolaimus dolichurus
CTTCGATGTAGAGGGTTTTATGTATGTATATATGTGTAACGTGTAGGAGTTGATCCCGGAGTTCTTCTACCTCCCGGAGATGTTCCAAAATGCGAATGGATATCGCTTCGGAGTGCAGTCGGACAATGGCACAATTGTCAACGATGTGGGACTGCCCCCGTGGGCCAAAAGTGCCGAGCATTTTGTCGCGCTACATCGCTCGGCGCTTGAGTCGGAACTCGTTTCTTGTCAGTTACATCAATGGATTGACCTCATCTTTGGATACAAACAACGTGGACCTGAAGCTGTCAGAGCGACGAACGTTTTTTATTATCTTACTTATGAGGGAG
Organism: Prismatolaimus dolichurus; assembly: GCA_034691745.1. Taxonomy (NCBI): domain Eukaryota; kingdom Metazoa; phylum Nematoda; class Enoplea; order Triplonchida; family Prismatolaimidae; genus Prismatolaimus; species Prismatolaimus dolichurus. The sequence continues at coordinate 330 of JAQGBB010001519.1, forward strand.
CTATTGACCTCAATCGCTTGGATGGCGCTGATTTGGTTACCAAACGCGCGCTTGAAGGACAGATTCGCAATTTTGGACAGACACCTGCGCAGTTGATGGCCGAACCACATCCGCCGAGACAGTCGTTGTTGACCATTGTGAGCAGCGCCATTTATCGATTTATTCATTTTCAGAACGTTTGTTTTCTTTTTCGTGATAGAGTCCGATGGTTTTCAACGCCGTCAATGACGACCTCTGTATGATTCTCAAGTTTATCAGCAATTCACCTGTTGTGCACATCTCGGCCAACACGTTCGTCCAGTTGACGACACCGACGGTGGTGACCATTTGTGCCAATTTGGGATTCGCTATTAATCGGTGGAATAACAGCTATGTTGGTGGGTATGAAACAAAGCGAGTTGGGAGTGGTGGAAAAGTTATGTTTATGTGTAGCTGCCGCACCGAATACCTCGACGTTTCCGGCAGGCACTGAGCCGTCGCAGATGCCGCAACAGGCGGCGATGCAGGTTCCCAACCTACCACTCACTGTTGATCCGCTTTTGGGTAAGCTACGTGTTTCTGATTGGTTGATTCACTTTTTCACACACTCGTTCTCTAGCGATTGGGAGTCCGGCTGTTGTGCAACCGCGACGTCATCTTGGCGAACTTTTTGATCAGAGACTTGCTGTCCGTTGGAACAATTTTGTGACGACGGTTGACTCGAAGTTCATCTTTGCGTGTGGCTACACCGACTACAGCTTTCGCGTTATCGCTACGGAACACGGTAGGAGAAGTTTGATGTCGCTTTTTAGTGTTGTGTTTGCGATGGGTTGCTCTGCACTTGCAGTAGCAGTGTTGGGTGGCGTTTGCTGCTAGAATAGAGCGTTCGTTGCTTTGCATGGAGAGCATTAGAGTGCAGTTGGTGCCCTTATCGATTTCTTTGCGTGTTTGGTTCATACTGTTAGCTGCTCTTTTCTGATTGGCTGATGCTTGTTTTCTCGCTCGATTTGATTGGTTGCGCAGTGTTTTCCAGTTTGTTCGCCCCAGGCTGGGTGTCCTCTGGCGCGAAGCCGGCAACACGCTCATCGAGGCCCGTTTCTGGGGCGCACGCTTTTTATCTCGTTTTTGCACCAACACTTTTTTGCTCACTCAGTGACAAACGGATACTGTAAGGGTCTGCTTCAGATACACTGCATGTGCGCGAAGGAGGGATCGTCAGACCTGAGCGATATGGCCGCGGGCCTCTCGTTATACTGCCGCTTGAGCCAGGTCCAGGTACGCAGAGGCTTGTGTCGTGTGACACGCACCTTTTTGGGTTGAAACATCAACGCTTAGTTTTTGAGGGATCAAAGGAGTGAGCAAATGGAGTTTCGGGTTTGTTTTTCGTGGGACCGACGTTTTCTTGTCCGTCTCCATTCTTGTTTGTCTGAAGTGAAGCAGCTGGCTGGCTTGCTGTATGTCGATCTGTCTTCCTTTCTGCTGCATGAGAGCATGCTATCGATTGAGGAATGTTTGTTGTTTGCATGACTGCTAGCTCAGCTGTAGCATGCGTCTTCGGTGTTTTCTAAGAAGCTAATGTGTGTGAAATTTGTCGCTCTCGAGTCGAATGTTAGGGCTTGAGGAAATTTTGTAAAATTACGCGAAGCGAGTATGCCAGTGCAGGTTTCATCCAGTGCTACTAGTGCATCGCTTCTCGTTCGAGTTGGATGTGCACTGAGTTTCGAGTAAAAGTGCGGAAGGACCTCATTCGTTTTTAGCGAAAGTGACGCAAGTTATCTACGGCCACAAAGACGTCGTGACATGCCTCGCACGCTCCGAGTGCAGCATCATCTCCGACTGCTACGTCGCGTCCGGCTCCAAGGACTGCACTGTTCTCCTCTGGCACTGGAACGCCAAGAACTGTGTCGTCGCCGGCGAGTACAACGTCGCTGGTGAGCATTAACGCGCTGGCGATACAACTGGAGATTTTATTGATTTTTTCTGTTTTCTTCAGGCGAACCACCTGCACCGCGTGCTGTGCTCACTGGCCACGACAACGAGATCACGTGCCTGCTCGTCTCGGCAGAGCACGGACTTGTCGTTAGCGCCTCACTCGACTGCACCGTCCTTATTCATACGACGCAAGGTGATCTCCTTCGATGCATTGATCCACCACCCGGCGAGGTGTCGCCCTCACCGCGCATTCTTGTTATGTCACGTGACTGCTTGATTACGACACTCTACGACCAGTCGCTGCTGTGCCTTTACACGAGTTCCGGTCGACTCTTGCGCTCAACGAAAACCGAACATGCAATCGAGGTAGGCGGGGCGACGGTTTTGATTGGTCGATAGATAGTTTGCTTAACGCTGATTGGTCGAATTCTTTTTCTTCCTAGTGCATGTGCCTGTCACGTGATGGCGAGTACCTGATCGCCGCTGGCGAGAGCGGCCATGTTGGCATCTATCGTGTCTTTGACTTTGAGCAGCTCTACGTGTTTCCTCCGTGCGATAGCGCCGTCAAGTCCATCGCGCTAGCGCAGTCGCAACGGTAAGCAGACGGGCAATTGGACTAGTATATGGAGTGATTTTTCCCTCCTTTTGAGGTACCTTCTCGCGGGCCTCAACTCGGGCGCGATCGTTGTCTTTAACATCGATTTGAACCGCTGGCATCATGACTATCAGGGACGGTATCCGCAGTCGAAATGACCGTGAGGTGCACGTGATTGATGGGACTGGAGCGAGAAAGAGACGAGAAGTTCTTGAGCTATTACTTGTATTGTTTATGTTCTCTTCTTGTTGGCGTTACTTTTGCTTTCGTTTGTTGTGCAGCACCAAGAGAGAAGCTTGTTGTGATGTGATACACTGCGTTTAGACTCACCGCTCGTTGTAGTGTGCCAATTGACGCTCAGTGTATTCACGCGATATTCTATCTATTTTGTTCTTTTCTATCGTCTTTGTGCTGTCTTTATGGCGGAAAGAACGGGGCATAGGTAGAGGCGATTTTCGGAACGGCGAATATTACAAATGGCGACCTATTTTGGCTCCACTTGATAGCGTTTTAACACCTTTTTGGCATAAAGACTTGTGTGAGAGTATATTTCAATTATGTCTGCTTTATAGTCACTCCTACTACGTGTGAGAAGCTTTTGTGTTCCTATGACGTGTCGTTGCATAGACTCGCCATTCCGTCGTCCGTTTTGCGCTTGCAGTTGACGTGGACCAATTATTATACGATTATCACCTGGGAGAGGCAGTCTGGTGCGACTGCGCGACTCTTTCCTTTGTTCGACCTGCCGCGTATCACTCCTTATTCTGGGTCTTACGTATTTGTCATTGATGGCATGAAATTCCAGCTGCGTGCGGGTCGACCATGGATCCTCGTGCCAGAATACATTGCGCCTGATTGCTTTCGGGATTATTCAGGGTTCCCACCCTGACCGTCAGACCGTCATTTTGAAGACTAAGCTGGGTTTATACCCGTATTTGACTCAAAGAAACTAATTTAGCTATATTTTTTGAAAAGTCCGAAAAATTTTCTTCCGCTCGCTTCACTCGCGGCATGTTTTTTCTTTCATTTTTTAAGCAAGCGCAAAATTTTCGCTCGCTACGCTCGCTCGATCAAATTGGCCATCGGTGAGGTAGAAACCGACTTTTATGTGTTACTTAATGACCGCCAAAGCTGTGAAAATTGACCGTCATTTTATATTGTCAAACAAGTGGGAACCCTGATTATTCTATATCCAGATCCATATTTGGCGTGACAAATCTTTCTGTTTAGCTTCTGCTAGCTAAATCATCGACATTCCTTCGCCCCGATTTTACTATCCTGACATTGCGCGGCCTGATCGAAGGAGGGAGAGAGACTCTTTTACCCATCGATCGACAATTAGTTAGTTTAGACTTTAGCTTAGCCACTAAATAATGGCATGAGCTTGCGCTATCACTGGCGTGTGTTGCATCGTTTGCGATTGCCTTTTGTGTTTTGTATTCGATTTCGGTTGTTGATGACTGGATGGAGGCGTTTTCGATTGGTAAACCTTATGCTCACTTATCGTTCCAAATGTGGTGCTCGTCTTCCAAGCGTGGTGCTCGTCTAGTGCACGTGAACGAGCTCAATTTATTATCTATGTTGAGCGCATAATGGCATTAGCGTAACGCACTAGTACATTCGTATGAAGGCAGAGCCAAGTTGACCCTATAGGCAGGACGACCGACAGTGGAAACTGCGTCGATCCTTGTACTTATGCAGATACAGGACTGTATTGAGCATAGCTGCAGTAGATCGAAAATAGGATGGAGGAAACTCAAGGCAAGAAGCTACAGTGGAGCACGCAGCGGTGCCTGCGGAAGCTCTAGTAGGTCACATTGAGGAGTCAAATGTGCGGAGTTGCTCATAAATTCACGACCGCTAAACGATGTCGAGCGCATGTTCGACTTGCAGATCAGCTGGAACCATGCGTTCAAAACTACGAATTGTTTTGAACAGCGCAAAACTGCGAAATAGTGGTCTCTGTTTAGCAATATTTATGTTAAAAAACGATCCGAGCAACTACGCACGCTACTTTCCTTCGTTTCTCCTTGGCATCCTCGACCGTATTGCTTCGTTGCAGCTTTTCCACACGTCCTAGTTTAGCTCAATAGTATCTACACACTTGCCAGATATGGGGTTGATTGTGGGCACCCTAATTGTGTCAGTCTCTAGGTATGTAAATCTAATATACTAGCTAGTTCGCTCAATCACGTCGGGCGCCTTCAAACCCTTGCATCGAGCCCCGGCGCCGCGATTATGAGGTAGGGTCAAAGGACACAAGATTGAACGCTTTTTGTCGTCGGCGTAAGCGACAGCGAATCCGGCAAAGTTGCCCAGAGACCATTTATGCGTTAGGTTCTTACCTTTCAGGCGTACTATCGCTCGTCCAGATCGATTCACTGGCACGCTAGATATTGCGGCCGACATGGGATCCGAAAATATTTTAGGGAACGCAAGATTGAACACTTCGTTTTAGCTTGGCTCCCCCTTTGGGAAAAGGTTGAAAAATCAATTTTGCTCAAACTTTCGCCCTACGGTTTTCTGGGATGTTGAATCGAATGGCGGTGTGCGTTTTTGGAAATTCAGCTTCGTGAGCCTGAAAAGGCAGGCATTTGACGTTTTTCTGCAGTGGATCACAGACGGCGAATTTTCTCGCAGGTCACGTGACCGCGTGCGCCCAACTTTTCAGCATCGGCTCAGTTTTTCAAGGGCTACAAGCTGGTTCCGAGTTTTCATCTGAGCATTGTCTGGTTGTCGAGATCCAGAAAACGTTCAATTTTTTGGGCTATTCAATCTTGTGTCCTTTGACTATGTAATCAAAGGCCGATCAAAAACAGCGTTGTTCACGAATAGGCCGAGAGATAGACCTCAAAGCTTTAGCCCAAGAGAATGACCAAAATGACCAGAACGACAATCTCGTGAAATGATCAAAAGTCGTGAATCAAAAATGGAGTTTATTTTCACTTTCTGCGCAGCAGTACGCAAGTGTCCTTTCTATATACAAATACAAGTATCGATTATCAAATACCGTGCCCTTCAGCGTGTCTCATATGAGCATGTGCTCTGCGTGCACACATGCCATATGCAAAATTTGCTTCGTGCAGAACCATGTTATTTTAAAGGGTGCTTCAAGCTTCACTGGAGTAAACAAAGTAGTTATGTTCAATCATACAAGACAGTTCCGCTCTTCTTCTTGTCGTCATAGAGGTGCACTGCCACACGGCTTGTCAGCTGTAGCAAGCACCCGAGTCCAGTTGAACTACTTTTTAGTTCCGCCTGTTGTTTTTGAGTGAACTCCGAATTCCCGTCTATAATGGATGTCCCGTCTCTTGTGACTCAAAACGTCGGCTGGGTCAAAGACCAAAGCTTATCCGCATGCACATCCATATGGACGCTTGTGTCTGCAGCGCAGCTAATCGCAACTGTGGAAACAACGAGCCACCGTTCCGGGTCGCTATAATCGTCACGAGTTGATCTAGGCTATTAGAACAATGTACTAATTGTTCACCACAAGAAAAATAGGCCTGTGTGCATGCACATCGTTGTCGGTCATATTATGCTATTGCAGCATTTTTTGCAGTGAACAAAAAGTCTTCGCATCCAGCGCGGCGCGAAAAATTTATTGTCGCACGTGAAACTTAACGGGCTTGTAGAAGGATAAACCCTTCAACTTCCAAGTCAAAACTGATAAAAATTTCTCGAAATTTCTCAGCCTTTTCCCCTCAAGAGAGGGCCTGCCAAAAAGTGAGAGGGATGAATTCACGTTCGCTTTAGAGCACAGTGTAAACAAATTTTATAATTAGTGTTGTAAGTTTTAGCACAAATTTGTCTAGGGGGTATAACTTTCGTACAAAATAGGTTTTTCTCCTCTCTTTTAGTTTCGAATCAAAATCCCAAAACCCTAAATATTATTCGAAGTATTTTTGGCCGAATGCTAGTTCTGATATCTCCTTCTTCACTAAGTGTATTTGCATCTTCTTTAGCGCAAGTCGACACTTTTCACTCAAGACGTTCTGAGTTCATCGAACGGGTTTTGAAAGTGCTAAACACGGGGATAATGGCTCACCCGTTCTTCAAGCATCTTTCCGTTCACGGCCTTCAGCAGCTGTTGAAGCTGCGCTGGAGTACGCTTCAAAAACTTTGGTGGTTCTCCGTTTTCAGCCTTGCCGTTATCGTGTTCCTACTTCAATTCAGACAGCTTTTCCTCTACTTCTTGTCATATCCAACTATTATTCAAGTATCGGTGAGTAAACAACTGTAAAGCGATGTTCTAATTCTAGAGTATGCCCTGTTCTCTCGAAATACAATGTCTCGAATTTGGGTCATCAAAACTGGTAAACTATTGCTAAATTGGTAAATCATAATTGATCAATAGTTTATTTCTTCCGATTACTCTCCGTGTACCGGAAAATTTCATTCGTTAATTTTTGCTCATCCTCATCGTTTTCGATTTTTGGTGCATGTGTATTTTCTACATTGCAGCGATATACAGGCACACGGTGCGGTAGTTGGTTAAAATGCTTTTAGATTCAGGTGGCTGCTTTTCTTTTTCGATTTAGATCAACAGCCAACTACGCACGTTCCCCGCTGTGACGTTTTGCAATTTGAACCCGTACCGAAGTTCGATGCTTCAATATGTTGCTGCTTCAAACGAACTGGTATCCTTGCTTCAACATGCAGAATTTTAAGTTTAATTAAATTTACCACACCAGAGCACATTAACGAAGTTCTGATGTATGTGTTTCAAGTTGTACGAATATCTATGGTATTTCATAGAGAGATTTTTGAATTATTGAATCAGCTTTGAACTAATTAAAATATTCGTGAATAATTGTTATTAAATCTATTTTTCGTAAAAGCTACTGCGCTAATAGCTAAAGCTTACTGCGTATGCTCCTCCGCTTAGCAACAAGCAGATCACGCGCATGCACCAAAATAGTTTTGTGAAATATGTTTACTCGACGAGCCGCTTCATAGGATTTCTATAGGTGTATGTGCGTCACTAAATTTGCGTTTACTCTACTCTGAATGCCCCTTACTTGCCCGTGGGATTGCAGAACAGGCAGACACTCTATTGAGACGAAATCGAGACCCGGTTATAACGACGAGTCGCAGGAAGGCTTTATGCATGATTATTGATTATTCTTTGCGTCACCTCCGAAAAATTTCACTTTCATAGCACACACCGTCAGCAAGAAGACCATTTAGCAGTTGCGTCTACTATAAAATTTCCATTTATTTATCTTTTTCAAAATATTTCGTTCTTGGTCAGGAACCGCGGAAAACATACGATTTGCGCTTGACCCTCAAGCCCTCAACTTGTGAGGTCGCGCCTGAGCACGGAAATATTTCGAATTTTTACTATTTCGTGAACATATTTTGGTCTTGTGATGTAGATGGATGCTCTGCAGCAGTCGTCCGTCGGACTCGGTCGAAAACGTCGCCGCGCAGAAGTGGCCGTCTCCGAAACGAGCTCATTTACCGCGTTGATGACGCGCGTTGCCGATGACAACAATCTTCCAGCTGCTGACGAGTGCGAGGTCGGAAAGAGCGCGGAGCGATGCAGCCGCTTCGTCCATCGACGGCGGCGCTCCGTTATCCCACTAAGCAGTGAGAGGCTGCAACGCGAATTTTTTTCCGACTTTTTTGATTTTTTTACTTCTAAAATTATTAACTTCAAGCCTGCACTTGGGGCACCTGGTATTACCAAGCGAACAACGCTGGAACATGCGGCCTCGGTTCGTCATATCGCCTACCGATTGGATCGTGCGCCTACGCAAGCGAGGCGGTTGTCTACACGACTGCTTCCCGAGCAGCTCTTTGCTTGACTGGTAACACGCAAACGTATGCATGTATTAAGATACTAGCTTCTTCTTCTTCCAAAAAGCTCAAACTGCGTGTGTTCCGGGCTGTTACGTCGGCTACGCGAACGGAACATTGTGGTACTTCGGCGTTAGCTTCTCGGGCAATATGACAGCAAAGGAATGCTTTGATTTGTGCGCGTTGTACGGTTTCTACACTGCAGGTATGTGCGAATTATGAAGGGCGGCTATAAGCGTTACAAAAATGGAGGTTTTTCGATTTCCACTCATTTTAGCACACTGTATAAGCACATTTGTAATTGACCCAATTGTAATTCAAAAATTTTAATTATAGTCTCGATTTTAGTTTAAAGACGGTTGCTCAGAAGTGAAGGGTCCAACAGAGAATTATTACGACTGATTTGTTGTGTGGTGCGTGAAATGATTACTTCAATGCACACTTTCAGGGCTTGGTCCATACAACACTTGCCAGTGCTCACCTGCGGCAGGATTCGTCAACACGGCGGCAGCTCCGTCCTATATAGCGAACGGCACTCAGTACTGCAGCACGCCCTGCGCTGGAGATCTAGCCAGCATGTTACCTGTTTGTGGGTTTCCAAGCTTCACATTGTGGCCCGTAAACGCGTTTTGCCTCGGTATTTATGTAATGCCAGTTTGACTCTTTAGTGTTCTGCAATGCGGTGAAGAAAAAGTCGGAATCTCTGCCCCTAATACTGTAGGCCTATGACTGAGTAGCCAGCCGATGCTGAGGCCACTCAAACCAAAAAGGGAATACCAAGCTAAAATGTTCGTTATGGCAAGCGCAAGAGAACACCAATAAAATTTTTTAGTTGCGTCATCAGTTTGGCATTTCTAAGATTTTCCAAAAAATTTTCATCTGCGCCCCAAAATGTCGCGTACACTTGCGTCGACCTACACCCTCTGAGTAGCCTACGCTACGGTTTTCCCTTAGGCTGCGCATTGGGCACTTATTCAAACCCGCCGAATGGTTCCTACGTTATTCCGCCTTCGATGCAAAACGGAGTGGACATTACACAGTTTGGCTACGTCGAGAACGGAATCACCGTGACGGCACAATGTAACGGTTCACAGTTCGTGCTCGTATCGTCAAATGCAACTGCGACGTGCACAAACAACACGTGGCAGCCGTCGTTTCCGCCATCTATAACCTGCTATGGTATAATTTGTCAAGTCCAGCACACTAATTTTTCACGTTTTACAAATATGCTGCCCCTACAGCCAAAACTTAGGCCTCCACCATTCATTTGCGTATGAAGCTTGTCTGAACAATAATAGGGCAAAATTCTAAAAGACATGAATAAATAAAACATTAATTAATTTCTGACGTCTTCGTTCTACATATTTGCAACAAATTATTTTTGTGGTCCTGTAAAACGAGGAGCCGAAATATTCTTCGGGCGGGAAGTCAATGTCCAGAAGAGACAGAATAAAAATTTGAAGCATCGGTCTCAGCATAAAAATACGCCATTTGAATCGATAGCCTTTCTGGTTCGGCATTCTTTATGAAAGGAAACTCCGCTTTGGCTCGCGACTACTCACGCACCAAATATAGTCAAATGTTTTAGGACCTTGTTCTACCATCGTGTTAGCCGACCCCAATCTTCAGACGACCTACGCGGATCCACTGATGCGCTACAACACAACACTGACGACGTCGTGTCCTGACGACTATATCCTCATCGGCGCGACGTCAGGCGTCGCACAGTTTGTTTGCACTGCTGACCAAACGTGGTCACCAATCAACGGCGCAAATCCAGCGTGTGCTGTCCCTGCGAGTTAGTTTTAAGCAGCAAGAGCCACCATCAATGCACAGGAAGTCGTCTGAAAATTCAATTTTTCACTGTTTTCTTAAGTACCACTATTGACAAGGCTAATATTTTTGCTGAGATTTTTGGCGTGATTTGCGATGAGGTTTTGCGAAGCTTAGAAAGTGTCTCATGAAATTGCAACAAAGACTAGACTTTTGAAAGATTTCTCAAACTTCTTAACTCAAATCTGAATAAAAAATTAGCCACATTTTCGAATCAAAAGTCGCAATTTTTTCGGCCTTCCTTCCAACACATCCTTGGCTTTTCGTCCGTTTAAAAGTTTCTCTACCTCGTCTTTTTTCCGCACATGACATTTAATTTTGTGGCAGTTCGCCAAGGAGACGCATGATTTTAGTTCGCAAATTTGTTTTTTTTTGCACCTTTGAGGTCATTGCGCGCCGTATAGCCTTGCGAATGGGTACGCAAGTGCCTACTCGATGAGCACGTTGCTCGGCTCACGCGCCTACTGGGCCTGCAACGCAGGATATATGGCTTCTGGCGATACATATGTCACGTGCTCAACGCCAGCGACCTGGGTTTGGATAGCCCAACCACCACAATGCACAGGTCAGCGTTCGGTCTGCTTTTTGCAAAACAATACAAAAATATCGCTTGATAATTTCTTACGTTTTTAGCTGTCGGACCAAATCTCCAGTCCCTCTCAGCGGCTTTGGTACCATTCTATAATGCATCGCAGATTGCGGCCATTCTTTCTCTTAGTGTACGAGAGCTACAATAGTTATACAATTCATTAGCAAAGAAAAATGTTGTAAATTTTGGCCTTATCGCTTCACCAAGGAAATGACTTTACGTATAAGAAAGGCAAATATTTTAAAGTTTTATTTGTATTATTTTGTAATTTTAATATTTTATAATTTGCATGAAAAACTGTCGCTTTGCCCTTGAAGTTCAGACGCGTACCATCAATACTGTGTAGTCTTTGTCAACTGACACTATTGCACTGAACACCGTTGGCGCCGACGCTCTCGCCTACATCTTAAGCGCATTACCCGCAGCGCAGCTCCAAGAGATTGGCCATCAGTTCCAGGGCACCGTGCTAAGCTGCATGTACGACGGAGCACAATGTTCCAACGGGTATTAACGATGGACAAGTTTTTCGGAAACTGTATGCTCTGCACAATTTATCCCACATTTATAATAATACAGCGACGTTGTGCTCACCGTCCAAGATGGAATCGAAAGCGGGAACTGCTTTTCGTTCAATGGGCCGTTGACAAAGGACTTGCACGTGGCCCTTCAACCCGGCGAAGAACACGGTATTTATTCGGATTTTTATAATCATTTGAATTGAATAAACGGGCCAGATTTTCTGGCGTAAAATAGATATACCTGAGAGCCTTTCGGTCATAGTGAAACAGTGAAACCTTATCCTTTTCTCTTCTCCACCAGGTCTTTACCTTCTTCTCGACGTTCAGCAATCCGAGTACCTTTCGACGACCGCACAAGCTGGTATGCTCGTCATGGTACACGACCAGAACGAGGATACGTTTCCCGGAAGCGAAGGCCTTTATGTTTCGCCGGGCTACGCTACAAGCCTTGCCCTCTATTTGGTATGTGGCAACCTGTCGGCGAAGGTGATGTAGGGCTGCAAGGCTGTGAATGAGTGCAAAAAGATCTAACAGACAACGAAAGCATTTATGCGACAATTAATTTGATCGTTGATTTTCCTCTCAAAATTGGACGAAATCGTGCGAGCCAAGCGTTGCGCGAATGGACAACTTTTTGAGTGGATTTGCAAGGCCCCCAGCTGACGTCGAGGGCAAGCCGAAGTCGCATTCAAGCAGCATCGGACCCAGAGAAAAACAAGCGAAGTCATATCCTATACGCTTTAACAAAACAAAAAAACGATTTTAGATCACAGAAGAAAAAGTAAAGACACCGACCAACACGTGCATTGCTGCACTAGCGGATCTTCCCGCTACAGTTCCATACTTTTACTCGGCGGCCGACTACTCGCCAGAGGTAGCCAGTGACTGACGATATGATTCTAGTTGGCTAAACGGAAAATGTAAAACGTTTTGCAGGCATGCATTCGGAGCCGAATTCAGCAGAGCATCATCGAGACGTGTGGCTGCGGTTGTCCAAACTACGCCCTGCCCGCAAATGGAGCGTCCTACTGTGGCCTAGCACAATGTGCGACTGCAGGCTGACACCACCGATTTCATCTGAGGATTTTGTTGCAAAATGAAGTTTCTCACTCAATGTGATTGTTGTTCTAGACCGATGTGTGACCAACTTCTCTGCGTCGAACACAATGGACATGGCAACGACGCAGGCAGCGCAACAGTGCCCAGATGCGTGCAGGTGTGCCACAATTTTCTAAATTAAGGACGTGTGCAAATGACGTCATATGGGAAGCGAGAAGGATGGGGTCGGGAGAAGATGAGGTTCGCGATGTATCCGCCAATGTTCGTGTGTTATGGGACAGAGGGTTAACGTTTAAAATTCGTGACGACATTTGGGCTCGGCCCCAATGCGTGCTACTTCCAAGGGCCGTACGGTAAGAAACACGTAATTCGTACACGAGTGAAAAAAATGAAACTCGGTGATAATGCCGGGTTACGCTACCGCTTTTTCTCGCATTTAAGCCAGTCGGTGAAGGTGGCGCGTTGACGCTGTGTTTAATGCAACGTCGCGAGGGCGAGAGAGCAATTGACCTTATAGTTAACATAAACACGCAGGGGAAAGGTATAAGTGGCAGTGTTGAAATTGGATTACGGTAAAAAA
>JAQGBB010001520.1:0-13213 GCA_034691745.1 Prismatolaimus dolichurus
ACAGCCTCAATGATCTGAACATACATTGTTCGTCATGTTGAACTATAACTTTGGCCTGGCTGGCTTTCTTTCTGTCACAATGCAGATGGCGATGCATTGTATATATACGTGCAAGCGATTGGAATATGAACCTTTCTTGAGAAGTTTTGGCGTGTCGCCTACTGTCCTGGAGCAATGTTGTTTACCTAGCTGCAGATCAATGTCGCGCGTATTCCACGCGCGTAGAAAATGGAAACCGAGCTACACCAAGCGCAAATGCCCCATGATATGTACCGTACACGCTCGCTTTATCAACAATGTAATTTGACGATTTTTTCAATGAGTAAGATTTTGTCCACAAATATGTTTCAGCTTTATATTTCATCCACGCATGTGCTTGAAATAAAGTTTGTTTCGGAAGTGTTCTGCGAGTTTTTAACGGCCAATATCCAGCAAGCTTAAACGAGTTTTTTAAAAACGGCCAGCGATCTCTAAACCACCGACGAGCATGCAGTGAGCTAGAACTATAAATGGAGTTTACTTTCAAAACTTTTGAAAGATACTTTGAAAAGTTTTCGGCCACTACCGTTGTCCGAGTCTTCAACTTCATTCGCATATCGGCCTTTTGAGTCGAGCGACTCTTCTGGATCCTTGTGCTTCTCGGCTTCATAAGCGCCACTTCGTGAAGTCTGACACGCACCATCAACACGTTCCTCCCGGAACCGACAGCAAGTCAGGTCGCGTTTTGTTCGAACATCAGCACGGGTCTCACCCTTGGGGATGTAATCATAGACTTGCAGCTCCGGTCTGAACATCTGCAAAATGACCACGCCGCGTCGATGCTTTCCAACGTCCTCGCCTATATCAAAGCAGCTAATGATTTTGAAAGAAGCTTGAAAGAGAAGTTGGAGAAAATTTACGACGCAGAGGAGCTGCCGCCGCCGTCGGCAAAGTCGTCAACAATACGCTCGGTTAACGCTCGCTCCATCAGGTCTGCGAGCTCTTTCAGCTTCTCCTTGAGCTGCGCGGCGATCGCTTTCGCTGGCGAATCGCCCTACAAGCGACGCCACAACGCCAATAAAAATTCGACCTACAAATGCTTGCCTCACTGCAGCGTATGCCCCACTCTACCGAGACCCGTAATAAAAAATAATCAAGCAAAATGCAACAATATAACAAGAGCTAATATAGAAGAAAATGAAGCACTTTGCGAGCAAAAAATCATCGCATATCGGCCGCCATTCCAATCAAAAAAGCAAACAAGAATACACGTAGAACGCCACCGACACACAGTCGACTACTGTAGGAAACGTTGTACAACGTACACGGGACAGAAAACGGACAACACGAAAGTCACACGTGCAGGACAACGAACAGGCACTCCAAGGTGCAAAGACAAAACCAGAGAACGGAAAGAGCAGTGAGAACACGGTGCGCTTGCCTACACAGTCGAGTCACGTGTGCGAGCGGCCATCGAGGAAAAAACAGAACGAAAGAGCGTCCAGAAAGATTATCTCCACCTCGTCCGCATTGTTCCCGAGAGAAAAAAGAGGCGGCGACGGCGCCCGTCGAAAGCATACCGGATCATCAGGTGGCGTCGGCACCGCCGTTGCCGTCGGCGTCTTTGACACCACGCAGTGCGGGAGCAGTAGTGATTTTTTCCCCGGAAAAGAAACGGAAAGGAAAGGAGAAAAATCGGAAAACATTTTTCCGGGGCCGGCAAACGGAAACGGAAAGGAAAAGAAATTTTTGGGTCCGCCCAGAAAAAAACATTTGATATTGCACCGACGCCGCCAACTTGGTCATACGGATTCGGAAGACCGGCCACGGTACCCGAATTTGGTCAGCTTTTCTAACATTCTCGCCCACTCCGCGCGCGTCTCTTCGTCATACTCAATTCGAAGAAATACTGGCTTCTCGTTCTTTATCAACGATAAATAAAGAAAATCGCAGAAATTGAGCCCAGATATTCCAAACTGACCCACCACTTGTTTGTAGAATCTATGCGTCTTTTTCAGAATCACGGGTGCCACTATCTTCTTTTTTTCAGCGAAAAATCGTTGGGCAAATGTGCGGGCTGATCTAGCGTTGTTTCAACGCTAATTTCCAATTTTGACAACCTAAATGCAAATTTCATTTCCAGCAATCCCATCTCGTCTGTGCGCTCCTCACGAACTAAACGGTCAGAACTAGCTACAAACAAAAGAAATGTTGAGGTTTACGAAAAAGCCAACTTTGCACGCCTTCATATGTGGATACAATGCCAAATACGCTCGGACAACGTACGGTTCGGCCACTATGCCTGCCCTACATGCTGGAACATTAGGCAAATCAGTTGGACTGAAAATTTATTTAAAAATTTTTTTGATTGATGGGACTCTATTCTCGCTGATCGACAATCATTTTAAAAATTGACGCTGTGACACGTGGTTTGCGAACATTTCTCCACCGCTGACAGGTAACGACGAGCCGACCTTGCAGCGAAACTAGAATCTGGTCCTCACATTGATTTTCTGGGCGGTCAACGGGAAGCGCAATATTGATAAATCAAGCGCTGTTGAGACTCGCATCTGCGCCGCCATCAGGAAAAGCGCCCTTCATGTAGTCAAACTGCCTGTCCTGTGCGCGTGTTCGACCTCCCTGCAAACGCTCCTTATTGCTAAACTTGCAGGGTTCGTACCGACCCCAAAAACCCCAAACCCACTCCAAGTTCGAAGGTGAACTCCAAAAACCTAAATTTTCAGGAATGATCGAACATTTTCTCGAAATACGTAAATTTTTATCATTTTTGAGCGCCAAAATTACCGCTTTTTTAAAAGCTCAACTGGCGACGTTTTTAATCGACAGCGTCAGTATTTCAGGCTCAAATTCATCATGACCGTCACTTTCAAAACGTTCGACACGTATTTCGAGAAATTCTGAATCACTACTGTAATACGTATCTTTAACTTTATTCGACCGTCGACATTTCGAGCCGAGTGGCTGTTCTGAATTTTCTGTCTCGTTGGTTTGACGAGCGCCACTGCGTGGAGTGTTACGCGCACCGTGGACACGTTCCTCTCGGAGACGACGGCCAGTCAAATTGCCTTTGGATCCAACGTTAGCTCGGGTTTGACATTTCTGACTTTTTCATCTTTTTCGACAAACTCCCGTTTGAGTTTTTAGCTACTCGCGACAAGAAAGCGTGCAAAGCTGTTTGGACACCTGCTCCAGCTGCCCAACAGACGACCATCATGACGCATTGGCGAAGATTCTGGTCGACGACATTTCAAAAATGCGAAGAGATCTGCGGGCCGTGAACACGCGCCAACATCTGGCTGATCTCGATCGCAAAGTCACGCGTGCGGTACTACAGCAGCTGTGGGCACATCGACAGTTTGACTGATTTTTATAAATGTTTTCTGGCATAAGCAGTGCTTTCGGTTCGTTCGTTCTTTCGTTTAGGTATTGTACGTTATATCATGAATGCTGTCAGGAACTGAGTTTAGAAAATTTCAGATATAAGGAGGAACACAACAAAGTTCAGCGGCGACACTCATCGGCTTGGTTGACAGAGCGAACACATTGCAGAAAGAACCTGCTCATAGGTGTTGCACTCGATATGACGTGTTACGCAATCGTACGCCCTATAACGCATGAATCTGTCTCGGCGGTGAAAATTTTTATTTTTGCATCCTGCACGGGATGCGCGCAGCGTATACAAAAGGATAGCTTAAGCTATATGGACAGACGAAAAAATCCCCAACCCCCCTCAAAATCCTCCAAATCCCCTATCCTTTGCCCAACGAAAGTGTGGACGTCCGAACGTCCTCGAGGTTACAGTACAGTATGTAGATGACAAATTGCCAATAGTTGATGTTTTGCCAACTTTCTTGTTAATTTAGGTAGAATGCACTTCGGTTTTGTCGATTGCCAACGTTTGCAATTGTAAACTTTAGTTCAACTGGTTCTGACGAAGGTCTTGCTGGGAAGGCCTCGTTGATCTACATATTGTCCGTCATGTTGGGCTTGGCTGGCTTCATCTCTGCTGCGTACCACCAAACGATCCGAACATGAAACTTTCTTGAGAAGTCATCGCGTGTCGCCTGCTCCGAAAATGATTACCTCGCTGCATATCAATGTCGCACGTACTCTACGCACGTGAAAATGAAAACTGAGGTATCTAAAGTGAACACATCCCGCGCGTACATACTCGCTTTGTCAAAGAATGAAACTCGGCGATTCTTTGCTAAATGCTAACAAGCAAGCCTCTTTCGAAATGTTTTTCAAATGAACGTGTTTCAGTTTTAATTTTCACGTTCTCACGTGCTGGAATTGAAGTTTGTTTTAGACGTATCTGCGCTAAAGTTTCCTGAGAGTTAGACATTGTGGGTTTTAAACCAGTCCAGGGTGCTATAAATGGCGTTTACGTCTAAAACGCTGGAGGCATACTTTGAGAAGTTTTCGATCTCCACTGTAACCCGCGTTTTCAACTTCATTCGCATATCTGCCTTTCGAATCGAGCTACTCTTCTGGATCTCGTCCTCGTGTGCGAAAATGATTGATTTGAGAACTCATTGCGTGACACCATTTGTCACGCCCGAAGACGTTTAGCTAGCAGTTCAATGTCTCATGCACTGCACACCCATCTAAAACAAAAACGGGAAAGACTGAAAGCACCATATACGTCAGCTCTGATGTGCGTGTTCGTTTCGCCAAACAAAGAAATTCGATCACTCGCTGCTAACTAGCTAGCACGCTGCTTTGACAAAAGCTTTTTCCGACTATGTTTCAGTTTGAAAGTTCACCGACTTAGCTTGGCATTCGAAAGCAAGACTCTCACAATGTGCTAACGCACACAACTGGGCACTAGACCTCTGCGTTCCGTTGTAGTTAACCGCAAAAATTTCAAGCTTTTAATTAAAAATGCAGTTTAACTAATCTAATCCAGTTTATAATGGCATTCAGTCGCAAAACGTTCGACACGTATTTCGAGAAATTTTCGACCACTACCGTAATCCGCGTCTTCAACTTTATTCGAACTTCGGCTTATCAAATCGAGCGCTTCTTCTGGATCCTCGTTCTCATCGGTTTCACGAGCGCCACTGCGTGGAGCGTTACGCGCAGCGTTAACACCTTCCTCTCGGAAACGACGGCCAGTCAGGTCGCTTTCGGATCGAACGTCAGCTCGGGTCTCACCTTTCCGAACGCAATCATGTGCTTGCAAATACGTTCGGACAGCTTGATTGAAGTTTACAGTGCGAAAGTCTTCAGCGTCATAGATGACGTCAAGGTAGCGTCTGATCTTTATAGAAGTTTGAAGGAGAAAATCGATAGAATTCACACAACTGAACAAGAACGCGCCGACGCACTGCGAAAACAGTTCGAGTCGACAAATCTCGCACAGCAAACCGAAGCACTATACAACTTTCACGCGATTGACCAGCAATCAAACGACGTCTTCAGCGAAAACGAGGTTGCCTTTTTAGGTCTGACGAGTTCTATGCTAGTCTACCTCACATCGCTGGAGATGCACCCGAAGCTACACCAGCAGGCCCCAAATTGGCCTTCGAAATCAGTGCTTGAAAAGCTTTACCAGGCGAACGTGGCAAAAAGAACAAACTTTAGCCAAGTCTTCGATCTCGTGGCAGAGATGCTTTGCGTCCGGCTGCAGATCAGGATGGTCACGTGTCATCTCGCTCTCAACGACGGTTCGACTAACTGCACGCCGTACAACTTTTGCAAGCAGTTTTCGTCGCCCGTCTTCTTCGGACGGGATGCAAAGAAAGAAGCAATCTGCTATCCTATCGGTGAGATCGAAGAACCACCACTATCGTTTCAATCACCGTACGACTACGTAACGATATCGCTTCATGTCGAGTCTCTTTATAAAAGTCTCGTCGATTTGCGGCAGAATACGTTCCATTTTAGTGGAAGTCTAGCCGTCGAAGATACGCCGATGTCGGTCGTCTACAATAAAAAGCAGATGGCCGAGTTTAATCTCGACACTGTTAGCTCATCGCTTGACCTTCGACGAAGAGGCTGCTTTGACAGAGAGACTCGACCCGGCACAAGCGCAAGCTGCGATTCGTGGTGTCGAGTAGAGTCGATCGTCTGGGCATGCAAATGCATGCCTCTCACGCGCCAGGTGCTTTTTTCGTACTCAGCCCTTCCCGACGGGCTTCCGAGTTGTGCCGAAAAAGCTTTCGCTAATGCGGATCAAAGCTGCCACCTAGCACTTTCTCACTACAACGGCGACTACTCGAACTGTTCGCAGCTGTGCTACAACCAGGACTGCGACAAGTTCTTCTTCACACAAAACACTCAGACCAACTTCAATAAAGACGTGACCAGTGTCAACGCAACGACAGTCGTGAATCTCATGTCGACGAGGTTCATCTACCAGAAAATCAACGAGTATCTCGTGATGGACTCGATCGCTCTGATTGGTTCGCTAGGTGGGAATCTTAGCCTCTATCTTGGCGCCAGTTTCCTAGCTCTCATCCACATCATCGTCTTTTTCGTGAAGCTGCCCTTTGAACTTGTTCATGCTGAACAGGCACCAAAGCTTCCAAAAACTGTCGCCGTCGAATTGGAAAGTTCTCCAACAAACGGCCACCTTGAGGCCCTGATTAAGATTCTGGTCGACGACATTTCAAGAATGCGACGGGATCAACGGGCTGTGAACACGCGCCAGGACCTCGCCGATCTCGATCGCAAACTCACGCGAGCAGCACTGCAACAACAGCGCGAGCAAATCGACCGGCTGATGAATTTCCGTTAACATCAGCACGTGATTGGCTGGTTCGTCGCCAGAGTGCAGCAGATGTTGCCGTCCCCGCAAATAAGCGAAACATAAAACTTTACTGAGAAGTCGTCATTAGCAGACGAAGCCTTTTGTCGCGCACAGCTGCAGATCAGTGTCGCTCACGTTGCGCGCACACGTAAAATGCAGAAATCGACACGATCGAAACTTACCCACACGTGGCTTCCAATGGACCGGTGTACTATGCCCGCATAGCTGAATATATGTCATATAAACACACAGAACTCAAATCTCACGTGCTACAAGCTAAACACATCGTTGCATGAGACGACAAAACCCGAAAGAAAAATAGAAGGAAAACGTTTATTACGTCTAAAAAGAGAGAAAAACGAGGCAGCGATCTAATGCCCAAAGTACTGTCGACGAACGGTGACTTCCTATTCGTTTTCGCTCTATAGTATAGAAAAACACTTTTTTTTGGTCAAGGGCTTCTCGCCTCCCGAACGCCATATCACTGTCTGCCAAATTTGAATTTTCTGAGAGAAACCGCGGAGGGGGTCACTTTTCATCTATCGAGTAACTCGGCTCGCTTGGTGGGATGCACCAGGATTAAATTTACATATTTCTTCGCCGAAAGAACCTGCATATAACGGGCGCTGCCTCTAAATCTATTCGCAGGTTTATGAGAAATACTAGTAAATCAATCAGATTTTCGGAATTTTCATAAAATGACGTCATCGCAAAAGAAGTAGAGTCTATAGGGCGGTATCTTGCGTGTGATCGCTGCATCGCGTCTTGATAAACTTGAAAACTTCGCTCATCGCCATATACGAGGTTTCTCCGTGATCCACGGTACCTTAAATGCATAGACAACTGTTTTTGGTTCAAAGGGCGAGAATGGGAATGCGAACCGGCAGAATATCTTGGAATGTATGCTTTTTCTTCGCGCAATTTTGTTCCCAGCTCGGATGGGTCTCTCGTCCAGTTTCGCGACACTTATGAATAAATACGTGGCGGACTAGCAACAAAAAGGCACTCACGAATTACGTTCGTCTGCGCTGGTCAAATTGGTTTAAGTATCATAAAATAACGTGAGGGACATTAAGGCGATTCGGAAAACGAACTTTTGAGTTTTGAAACATGACGTCACAGTCCGCAAAATATGGCATTTATGATTACTGTAAGCACTTCCTACTTTGTGCACGTATTCAACGAGGGGACCAACGCCCTCGAACGAATGTTGCGCAGAGTCCGCGAGCGCAATTGCAAAAACTCGTCGCGAAAAATCTGCCGAAAACGCCTTTACCTTAAACGAAACACCACTTTATGGCTTTCGCATAAAATATTGTCAATTATTATTTCCGCAAAAAAACGACAGATCGTGTTTCTTGTATCGAATCCTAGCTACTCGAAAAACTTCACCAGATGCATGGCGACGACGCCACCATAGCTATGAGCAACGATGGCGATTTGCGGCACGTTACAACAACGATCCATGATTAGCGTTTTCCAGACGGTTTGCGCGTGCTCCTCTGGAGTTCGGCTCTCCTGAGCGCAAGGCAACGAACACTTTTTACTGATAAGGGCTTTACTCGGAGACGCAGCAAAGAGTTTACTGGAATTTCTTTTCCTTTTCGATTGTGTGTTTCGTTCGTGTTCATGACGACGACTCCATAGCCCAATCGCTTCGCTTCAGTTATATAAGGGATCTGCGTGCCCTTGTCGATCGACTCGTTTATGATGAGACGTCTTGCCCATTGGCCGGCTCTGACGGCACCGGCGCCGTTGATGAACACCATAAGTTTGCTACTGTCGGCAACGTTGTGCGACGCGAAGTAGAAGGTCTTTGATTTTCCTCGCTCCTCAAAATCAGAAGGAGTACACATTTGAGTCAAATAATATAGGCGTGCCAACGTTGCGCAGTGCCTCCCGTGAAACAAGAGGATTTAGGGGCTGTACATTACGTCACCAGAAAATTTGAATTTTCGGATACCCTACCCGTTACATTTTTTCGATACTTTTAGCACATAAAATCACTTTCGGCT
Source organism: Prismatolaimus dolichurus (assembly GCA_034691745.1). Lineage (NCBI taxonomy): Eukaryota > Metazoa > Nematoda > Enoplea > Triplonchida > Prismatolaimidae > Prismatolaimus > Prismatolaimus dolichurus. Next base: position 8,770 of record JAQGBB010001520.1, read on the forward strand.
GGACGCATGCCTCCACCCTCAGAAGGTTACGTCATTACCGTACTTTTCCATATTAAGCCCCCCAAATAGAGCCCCCGGGGCTGTATTTGGTGGGGGCTTTATTTGGATTTTTTTCAAATTCGACATTTGCCCAAGTATCACGAGTAACAGTTGAAGCTGGTGTGCACGCACTGATCTAATGTCGATTTACTGCAGCGATTCTTACTGGATTCGACACGACCTTTTCTCGCTTGTCATAATACAGTAGTGCTTGCACAAGTAAAAAACGACTTCATTTGCTGGTGTTCACTATGGTTTAGAAAAGCTCTGATGTGAGGAGAATCTAAACGAAGGGGGGCTGTAAACGGAGGGGGGCTATATTTGGGAAAAATATTTTGCTAAAAATGGGCATTTTCAAATAAAGCCCCCCGGGGCTTTATATGGAAAAGTACGGTAATGTATGGTCCCTCAGTAGTAACTCATGCGACATCGAAAAGCGCACAGACGAACGGAAAATTGCCTTAAAGCTTACTGATGTGTGTCAGTGGGCCTAAAATCGATAATGACGACGGGAGGATTGGAAGACATCATCAAGAGGCCTCTACCGGAAATTCGATTCGTTCCAAATCGCATTCTTCTACCAAGCGGCGGTATACATCATCGGTTATTGCCTAAATAAAATCCCTCATGTACATAATGGCAGCACACAAATTGCTCATAACCTAATTATCCGCTGCGTACGATCTTCACGAAATCGAACTCACTTGTCCCAGCTCGTCGTAGCGCTTCTGATTGTGCTTACGGTCCCCCGGTTTGTCGTCAAATATGAACTTTTCCCCATTTTTGTCGCGCAGAACACGATCTGAAATAAGCGAAACGTTTACTAGAGTATAAGGGGCCATCTACGTATTATATAATCAAAAAATTCAACTTTTTGACCCCCCTCCCCCTCGATAATCAACCTTATGTGTGAGAGATAGGCTATCTTTTACACATAACATACTCATTGGCCAGACCTCCCTCCCCCTCCCTTGATAATATAATATGTGGATGTCCCCTAAACGTTTTCGCGCTTCACGCACCCTTGTCGAAGTGATAGCCCAAGGCAGAGAGCAAAGCTGAACAATCCGTTTTCTTTGTGTCCATACGCTCGGAATGCTTCCTTCTTGAACCCGTCGCCTGCGAAAATACTTTCACGTGCAAGCTACTTTGAATTTACAAATCAGCAAACCTCGCTGATCTCTTGCTGCCGATCGGCAGAGCTAGCTCGAACAGTGCACCTGTAAAAGAATGACCTTTGAGAAAAAGTTGAAATTTTTCAATTTTTCCAAAATTGAAGTATTGGGTAATAGAAACTGATCAGCCGCGTCAAGGCCCTTTGCAGCAGTCAGTGTGCCTGCGAATATGACGTTAACCGGCACACAACAACGATCGTTGTACACGTCGAGTGTTAGCGGGCAGATACGTAAGTATATCGATCGAAATTATTGCAGCTATTTATTGTACTGTGTGCGTCTAGCAACGGTATCCATGGGTTTTTAGGGCAATAAATGTCTGTGAGAACTCGTACATATTAGCAATATAAAGAGAGTCTTGCTTGGATTTGTAAGCTACGTCATCGGCTATCTAATAAAATGGGTTTATCCTGAAAAGGCGAATTGGCTCTTGAACTAACAATTAAAAGCTAAACTAAGAACACATTGACACGAGGCCTGAACTCTTATGGTGCAGCAAGTAAGCTTCGAGTTCAGCTAGCTGCAGTCAGACACACGTGCAGTGCGTTCTGTGTAGGTATGCTCGTATGAATCAGTGACATAGCACGAGCGCAATAACGGAACGCACGACACGATAACGAAAGGTGGATTGCGCTTGCTACGTACATTGTCGCGCTCGAGAGACACGATTTCGTATTTAGCATTTTCGGACCAAATTTTGACGCTTTCGCGGAGAGACATGCTGGCCTAAATCAATACCAATGAAAAACTCAGCTATCATAATTAAGAGCTAATAGGTCAAGACCACTGCGTCATACCTTTCAGATTGAAGTAGCTTGGCGCCTTGAGACAGATTACGTCGAGTACGTAAAGTAGAGAAAATTATCTATGCTAAAACGTTTTCTGAAACGATTCATATCAGAGATGTCCACGGGTCCACTTCGGTTCTAGCAGGGTCGAAGTGGTCTCGAAAAAGATCCGCGAGTCGGTTGGGTTTAACCGATTTCGCTATTATTTTGTGAGCGTCGTTGTAGCGCAGACTAATATCGCACACACTGGCATAGGGGTTTTGTCATAAATGGTTTTAGGTCCGCTGGCACGAAGTTGTGAAAATTGTTGCATACATAACTTTTGAACGCAGTGACTAATTTCGCTGAAATTTTGAGCACGTACTCACCGCAAAGCCTTGTATCGCACATAAATACACTGTGTTAGTGGCCTTCGAGGATCGGTGCATCCGACTTGTCTGGGTTTTGACCCCTTTAAAGGCTTTAAACACGACTTTTAGTCGCTTTTAGGCAGTTCTAAAAAAACCCGAAAAAACCAAACAAAAACAAAAAAACCGAAAAAACGAGCTGGGTTTCTTCGTAAAAACGAATCAAAAATTTTCGGTTATTTTTTCAAAGCCGGCCCTTCCCTGATTGCTGACTTTCAGCTAGCAGACCTGGTGACACGTTTTTATACTAGTTTTAAAGCCCGGCTACTTTCTTTCATGACGCTTATTTTCAAAAATTTCGGCTTGCTAACGCTCGCTTTCAAATTTTTTTAATTTCTGACTTTTGAAAAATTCGCCAAAGTTCGAACCACTCCAAAAACTTTCTTGTAGGAAACGACGACTTTTCGGCGACTTATGCTTCAACAGGCGCTATCTTTTTGTATTATACTAGTTTTGGGTTCTCAGAACTAGTATGTATAGTAATCATAGACCGCAAAAGTATGGTCACTTTGCGCAAGAATGCTTGTTTGTGGTCATTTCGATAATGCAAAGTGACTCAATCGCTTGCGAACGAAAAACTGTGCAAAAAAATTATCGAAGTAGACTATAATGAGCCGAAACACACGCTCTGTTGCCGAAAATCTGGTCGCTCGAGACGCAGTTCGACGCTTGAAGCATCTCGCCGCCGTTAGATCACATTTGTTCGTCGGCGAACGCACGAGCCCGCAACGCTTTCCTTGAGATCTGCTTTCGAATTGGCGACGGTCTCCGCAGCGTCAAAGTTTGTCAAGTATGTCCCTTGACGGCTCCAAACTTCGAACGCTTGCCGAAACGTGCACAACAATCGAGCATATTATCTGGTTGCACGAGACGGTCGACAGTGCTCCATACTAATTTCCAACCGACCTCCGCTTCGATTGTTCAAAAACTTGAAAAAGCTATGCCACGAATATGTTCCGATCGAGCCAGACCACTAGGTCGTACCAGACTACGCGTTTGCAGATGCGGCGCTCATCTGCAGCCTAACACCGTCGTTGGAGGTGCTCACGAGATTATGCTCGTTCGAAACTCTCGACGACCTCGAATGATTCTTTGGCAATCATGAAGCTCTGCGCCAAATCGACATCGAATTCAATCGCTTCCCGTATCGGAACGCGGGCGAGAATGCGGAGATCTTCCGATCATCGCGATCCGTTGTAACCAGCTAAAATCTCTCACTCACCGACTATTCGTACAGTCGCCGCCCTACGGTTGTATAAGCATGAAAGGCATGGAGCTGCTCGCGGCATGACGACATTCGAGCTCCCGTTCAATGCGTGCGAGTCTCTAACGAGACCACTTCTTATTCGACGATCAAGTTATCGCTCTATGCGAGAGGAATCCGACGCTCGAGCACTTCGGTCTCAACGAGCGAGCCGCCATTTTAGTTTCATGTTTTCACGCGCTTTCGCGTCTAACGAAGCTCTCGATGCTGCAGCTCAGATGCGATGCGACTTCTGCGCGAACTGTGAACTTCGGCTCGCCGACGTTGACTTATTCGTTCAGACGCTAGTACGGAACACGGGCGATAATCTTTCTTGCTTTTGCTGCTGCGATGATCAAATACTTAAACAATCAGATCGAAAAGCGAAAAACGCTTTTCGTATGCAATATGAATGGGGACATATTGCAGAATCGCTCATGCTGGACTCCTACTTGGCTAATGTCTGTGGTGAAAGCAGCTTTTCCGCCAGTTTAGTGATAATCAACGCGGGTCAGTGATGGGGAGAGGCCCAGTCGGTTTTACTACTTCGTACAGAACATGCTTATACGAGCTGGTTGTCGGCGGTAGACTTGTGCCATGAGACTCTGGCGGAACGATCGATGAAAAGTGCAAACTTTAAGACATGTTTGCGCGCTCTTCGCTTCTTTTCCTTTTTTGAAGCCTTCTTTCCACTGCCTCTTTTCTTCCCCCCCCCCCCCCGTCCTTCGACTTTTTTGTGTGCTTTCTCTTTGACTTCTTGGATACCGATGCTGAACCAAGTGCGGAACGGCG
>JAQGBB010001521.1:0-13212 GCA_034691745.1 Prismatolaimus dolichurus
GCGCATACTTACCGCGCCCTCGTGGCGTCAAAACTCGTTATACTTTGCACCACTGTACGCAGTACTTCCAAACCAGGTTGTGCTGCTGCTTACTGTACAGTCTTGCATTGTTCTTTTTAAAAAAGGATATTTAGAAATAAATATTTGCTTTTCTCGAAGTTGCGTACACGCGCGCTACCACTGCCGTGAAGGACATACACATATGACGTCACCATTGGTTTTGGGACATTTTTAGGTCTAGAAGCCAAACCAGTGGGCCGATTTGGCTGATTGAAAACTTGATTACTACTTTTGACCAAGGAACCTTCGTACCAAATTTCAACCCGCTAGCCCTCGTATTTCGAAAGTTATAGTGTCGACACACACACGGACACGCGGTCACAGCTTTTTCTTGCGCAAGCTCCAGAAAATGGAAAAACAAAACAGGCAATGATTCTTCAATTTTCAGCAATGGCTTTTTCATTGCATACGTCTAAATTGCCGCTATTGTGCTTTTAGGGAATCTTTAGCAATTTTGTTAAATATGTATCTGCCAAGTCTATGAATTCTGTGAGATGCACCGTTTTGTGCATCCGAATTCGTTACGTAATTTTTGCTCCGATCCCCTTCTCCTTTCTCACCATTCGTCATTTTTGGCCGGACCCCCTCCCCATCGGGTTAAGTAATTTATGAATGCTCCATATCGCCACACTCGCCACAATATCTCTAAACGTTAACATGTATATTTCTCTACAGTTCATGATTGATATGTACAAATAGAGGCAAGTTAGGGTTGATAGTTGAGGGAAAGGGCAAAAAATTAACCTCTCATGTCCCATGAAAAACCCAGTTTGCCCCATAAGGCCCCCATTTTTGCCCATTTCTATCCATGCATAAAAAAATAGAATAATTTCAGGGTAAGCGGTAACTTAGGGTAGTTTTAGAAAACTAGAGAAAATTTGGGGTAATTTTTAAAGTACTTGAAGATAATTTTCACTGGAAATTTTTCACATTTGTTACCTCTGCCAAAAAACCTCTTGAAAAACTCGTTGACAAATGAAAAACCACTAATAAAAATTTGCCTAATGAAGAAAGGCATGGGGAAAGTGCCATGAAAGAAAGCCGCCCCAAACTATCAACCATACGCAAGTGCATACTGCATTACGTGCGCACCGTGAATGCAGACCAGAGATTGGTGGCAGCATGTTATTGTTAGTATTTTAGTACCATTGCATCCCGCCGGTACGTACTGCTGGTGCTACTGATTTATGCGTGCAAACGTTCATGCACTATTAGTAAATTCAAAAATAAATAATGACCAAGGTTAAATGTTTGTCTCGTTTCGGCATTTAGAGGCGTGACCGTATGTGCACACGTGTGCTATTAGCCTCACATTGCAAGAAGATTCTTGTGCCTAACCTACGCGTCAATTTTTGGCAGCTCGACCGTGCGAGCCACCGTTTTCTGCTTCGCCGGAGCGACACGAGTGCTGGCGGTCTTGCTCACGCTTTTGCTGCCATTTTTGTCTTTGCCGTTGCCGTGTTTTCCGGGAAAGAGATTCACAGCGGCGATTCGAATATCCTTGCAGCGCCAGAACATCACGACAAACGACAGAAGCGACGAGATGAGGCCAAAGATATCTCCGTAAGGCGCCATTGTAAGTTGCGTCGTTGTGTCGGCAAGCTCAAGTGCGTTTGAAAAAATCGGCAGTCCAAGCGACAGAAACGTGTTGATCGCGAGAAGCAGTAAGCCGGTGATCACTGCGCGAAACTGGACCGTCTCCTTTAGCGTTTCAATGCTGTCGCCTGAAAGTAAACTAAAACTTGCATTGCTTGCATAATGAAGAATCAGGGTAAGCCAAAGCACGAGCGTGCGCTTTTTTAGACCCACGTACGCATAATGTAACCAAAAAATGCTTTTCCAAGCTATTCTCTTTTCATAAATCTGAATTGTTTAATTTTGCTTGAAGCGAAGCAAAAACAAAAGGATAGCTAATTGGTTGAACATGGAACGTCTCCCTACCCCCTTGTTCCTTACGAAACAAAAATCAGTTAACGTCACGTGCGGCCAGGCGCAGGCGAACATTTGAAACCACTCGCATGCATTTTTGGCGCTTTATCGTATTTTACAAACTAAAACCCGCGCGTTTACGTTTCAAATACAGGTTTAGCCTTGCTATAAAAACCATTCGTGCGATTAATGGCTGCTTGCCTCCGCGCTCATTATTTTTTGTCTGAAGACAAGATGCTTTTTTGGCTTTGCCGATTTCACTTGTTGAGATAAACACATGACGCTTTAGCCTGAGCTTTCGCAAAATGTAGTCGCTTCCTAGCAGTCATCGCGATCTGGTGATGACGTAACGTAGACAGCTCTGCTGGTTTTACGAAATGGCTTTTTCCAGATAAATTCTAGTGCTGGACTTTAACATTATCTTGGCCTAAATCTTAGCGGAAGCCTTAACTAAGCTCAAGCTTTTTTCTATTGAATAAAAGCATAAAGAAAATTCACCCAGAAAAAAAGCAAAAAAAACAAGCCATTTCAACCTACCTTTCTTGACAGCCTTTATCAACCGTGTCGCTAACACGACAAGCAGGAGACCGTAGATTCCGGTTCCCAAAATTGTGAGCGCTATGTTCAACGTCGATTTCGCATTGGTGCCCGCCGCTTGAACCGTGAGCCCACTGATACAATTCGGAATGAGTGGTGACGGCGTGATGAAACCGATCGATAGGTAGGCCGTTATCGCGGTCGGCACGCTCCAGATGGCGACGTAGACCATCTGCAGACGCCGTGGCTCGAGAGCGACGTAGCGACCCGGCGCGACGACGCCGAGAAGTCGATCGAGCGCGATAATCATGTTGACGCCGAGGCCGATTACCGCTGCTATGTAGACGGGAAAGAGCTGCGCCATGCATGCAGCCGATGTCGACGTTTCCGGTTTGCCCAGGCTGTGCAGCGCAAGACGCTTCAACCCAAAGATGACATGCCAGATTTCGAACGCTGCGTCTGCGATTGCCAGTTGCATGAGACAGAGATAGAAGTTGGACCGAAGAGCTGTGTTTTTGGCGATGGCGATAAAAAGGAGAAGGTTGCCGATAGCGCCCGGGACGGCGAGCGCGACCCACGTGATGCTCGATGGCACTTGGAGGCTTAAGATGAGGAGCGAGGTGGCGTCAAGGACTGCGAGACCAGATGCCGCCGGCGGCGGTGTTGTTGAGTTTGTCGTTGAGTTCATCGCTTCTAACTGTGATCTGCTAGCAAGAATTGATTCCGTAGCTTTAGTTCTTTACTAGATCTTCTATTGTGTTGCCCTGTTTACAGTGGCGTGCTTTATTGTAGGCGACTTGTGCGTCAGAAGCTTTTGTGGGCGTGACAGGCGAAAACGTTTTTCCTATTCAAACGGAATCTCCGCGTGTGCGTTCGCTTTTATTTGCGTAATTATTTTTCACTGATAGTATAAGAAAGCGTGCTAATATTGTTACAGCCTGCTCAAGACACTTTAATGGAACAATTGCCTAATAGCGAGAGTATGCGTGTGCTCTGGCTTGAACTTCTTGAAAATGTCAATCTGTCAAAGTGACAATTCTCTAAAAGCTGATAGGTGACAATTTTGTCAAAAACCTTTATTACTCTTGGCTTCGTTAGGCCAAAAATCTCGTTTGTATTACAGATCATCTTTGAACGTAACTATCTAGGCTAACTTGGGATACTTTCTGGTTGCGAAAATGTGACATTTGTACAATTTTCAAAAGCTTTTTGACATTTTGTCGAAGGAGCGAAGCGACTGTAACACAGAAAATGACTACGTGATTAGAGGCTAATTATCGCGCTTTATTTTCCCTTTTACCTCTAAGACTTCGCGAAACCCGTTTCACGAAAACCAATGGTGTCACATTGTTTTTCATGCTTGATATAAAGAGCATTAAATGGATTCAGTGGTTAGCCTAGCGATCGAAAGATAACGCGGCAGTCTGAAGGCAGTCTAAAAGCAGTTAGAGCAAAAGCAAATGCGAAAAATAGCAACAGTATGAAGTGTGGTGGGCACAGCGCACCGCAGTCGAAAAGTTTTGTGTTTATATAGTACGAAAAAGCATCATCGCCATTCACTTGACGTGAGTTCGATTTTGCACAAGACATCAAGCAAGCGTAGTTCAAAATCGAACTATCTTTGTTATTGTAGCCGTAAAGAAACCAACATTTGCAGTAGCCGCTGTTGTATTGATTGTCAGCAATTGTTTTTGAACTGCCTTTGGACTGCCGCGATATCTTCTGAACAATTAGGCCAGCCACTAAGTTCATGTGCTGCTGCCTGTATCGAGCATGGAAAACAATGTAACACCACTGATTTTTTCGGAAAACCGATTTTGCAAGATATTTAGGGGAGATACAAATAAAGCGCGATAATTGGCTTCTGACCACTTTGTCATCCTTTGTGTTACAGTCGCTTGGCTCCTTCCACAAGATGCCAAAACAGCTTTGAAAATTGTAAAATTGCCATTTTCGCAACCAGTAAGTATCCCATGTTAGACTGGGTAGCCATGTTAAAAAATTATTCCTAATATAAGCGCGATTTTTGGCTCAACAAATTGAGGCGTTCCAAAACGTTTCGACAAAATTGTCACCTATTAGTTTTTAGCAAGTTCTCAGCTCGACAGGTTTATATCTCCAAGAAGTTCAAGCTAGAATACACACCGTCGCTCGCTATTAGCTGCTTGTTTTATTAGGTGTCGTGAGTAGATTGTAACGATATTAGCACGCTTTCTAATACTATTGATGAAAAATAATTACGCAAACAAAAGCGAACGCAGACGCGGAGGTTTCTTTTGAATAGGAAAAACGTTTTCCACTGTCACGCACACCCAAGCGTCTGACGCATGAGTTGCCTAAGATAAATAACGCCACCGTAAGCGAGGCAACATAATAAAAGCTGTAGTGAAACACTGAAGCTAGAAAAGCGATCTTTGCTTGCAGGTCGCAGTTAGAGACGATGAACTTGACAATAAACGCAACAACAACACCGTCGCTGGCAGCATCTGATCTCGCAGTCCCTGACGCCGTTTTGCTCCTCATCATAAGCCTTTAAATGCTATCGAAATCTTCTGAGTGCCACTAGTCGCGACATTTTGCTCACAGCGCGTGCTGAAACGTTTTTATACCACTTATAACAGCGCCATTAATGATAAAAGCTTCAAAATGATTTTCGGTTTAAATTTTAAATATGTTAATGCAGCTCAGTGAAATTTTGTAAGTGTCAACTGAAGTATATGTTTTACCATAGCACGTGCAGAAACTCGTGAAACTGTCGCCAAAGTCAGACGCCAAATAGTCGCCATTAGTTAAGGTTGCGGTGGAGATAGAAAACTACATCGCATGGTAAAGCTTATGGTCATACGATCTTTCGATAGTTAAGGCGTTTGCAAGAAGAGCTGCATGAGGACAAGATTAAAAGTCGCCAACTATTTTTAGTGGAAGCACATCGAACAAAATCAAGTTTCGACCATCGCCTGCGTATAAGAATCTGTCGGCAAAAACTCAGTGTACAGTAATGAAGTAGCAAAAAAGCACTGTTAACCTAAAATATCTTGAGGATTGGTGTTGATAAACAAAACAATATCTGCACTCTGTGAGTTTTTAGAACCATGATCGCGCCAGTGGTCTTGTTCCCGTAGCTCGCGTCTGTTTTTTATTGCCGGTCTCAAATTTTTTGTACAGTACCTTGCGTTAAATCAACGTTTCAGTTTTTACAAAAATTTCTCAAACTACCTATGACAGCATCATCGATTGACAGACAAAAATTTGTGAGATTGTTTTTAGCACAACTTTTGAGTGCGTCGCCAAATTTAGTTAAAACTTTGACAATGCAATCTAGCCAACGTGTTCTTCATATAGCAGACGCACATACTCCTAAAACCACTCATAACAACACTACTTATGACGCAGCAAATGACGTCGTTGCTATATTTCACATTTCATCTCTGCTTTCAAGCTACGGTTATAATGGTTTTAAAATGTACAAAAGTCGTTTTTATGACAAAGAAACCGTTTGCTTTTTCGAAATACAGTGTGTGCGAGATGATTATGAAATGCAAAGTGCTGACACACGTTGCGTCAGTGGTCTTCGAGGATCGGTACATCCAACTTGTTCGAGTACTACGTCATTTGGCGAGCAGCGATTCTAAGCATATAAACATTTTTATTGAATTTAACAAACTAAATTGAATGACATCAGGAAATTTTGTTCGTCAATAGACGGTTTTACATCAATGAATGCTTTCAGAAAGCACACCGTTGACGCCATCGTTTTCACCGTCTCCATACCCTTCCTAAAAAGAGCCAAGTATTTGCGCAATAAATCTTTTTCATGCGATTTGCAAAGGCGTCACCTTGAACTTCCAGCATTTGAAATTTCTGCAGTGCGGATGCGCTCGATCGCAGCAATAGTTCCCGTCGCAGCAGACAGGAAAGTCGTTGCGACAGCAGAAATCCTTTCCCGTACAGTAGATAGGATAGTCGCGTGGGCAGCACGAGTTCTCACCGGCGCACCACGGGTAGTCGTTATTGCAGCAGAATTTTCCGTTACAGCAGTTGCTGCCGGCTACGCAGCATTGCCCGTTGCACAAGACCTCCATTGCCCAACAGTTGGTCTCATTTCTTGACGTTAAAGCGGCGCCGTGGATAACCTCTGGTTCCCAAACAAGAAAGAGCAAAAGCGTAGCAGAAGAAAAAAGCATGATTGAGTATTTTGAAAAAGCTGTAATACTTTCGAAGTTTTTATACTTGTTGTGCGTCGTCCCAAATTGATAAGAAATTGTCTGCAAAACAAGAACCTTCGCCATACGGGGAAACTAAAAGACTTTTTAGTAGTCAGTAAACAAGTTTTTCTTGGCAAAAGTAACTTCGGTGTAGCTCTGTTGCACGGCAAACGTCTGAGAGAAGGATTCGAGTTGAATTGTGAGCCGTTTAAGCTTGTTTTCGACCAGACATGTGTCAACTTTTTGACAGACTGAGACGTCGCTCCGCTGTTATCAGCTGAAATACGTCGTATTTATTTCACTTCCGTGTCTGACGCCAAGGTCTTGCGAGTTTTGTGCTATTGTCGAACAAAATTGCGAAACATTATCCGATAAGGCGGTTTTATACAAGTAAATCGGCAAAGCCGAAAAAGCATTCTGCCGTTTGTCGAAAAAACACGAGCACGTAAGTTTTTTAAGCAAAAAAAGAAGGCCACAATTTTTCGCCGTACTGCGTTTTTCCTCGCTGTCTTGTAAAAAAATAAAAAAATCGGCTAGTTTCCGACGCACGATCGCAACAATATAGGGTTGGCGTCCCGGGGGATCCACCGGAGGATCCCCGGGGATGGAAGATTGGAAAAAATCCCCGGGCATTTGCCAGCCCCAAACAATACCGTTTTCGTGCGCGAATAACAAAAAGTTTCCGTTTAACTCACTAGGTGGCGCCCTTGTATCCTGTAAATGCGTCGAGCGTAGTGCGGACGTGACATTTCGCATGTGCGGGGGGATAGGGGGAATAATGGTCAAAAAGAGGGATAATCGCATTTCAACCACTTGTTCATCCTTTTGCTTACGCCCTTCGGGCTCCAGGCAGGATGCAATAAGCGTGCAACGGTGACAGAAAATTGCAGTTTTGCATCCCAACACTATGTATAAGACGAGCACAACAGTAGTTTGCAGTTTGTTTGATACGAGTATTCGAATACGAGTTCACGCATCCAAACCATTCCTGTTTTGGCACAGTCAAAAACTGGTGAGGCTAAAGTCAAGTTGAGCGATCACATTTAATCCACAAACAGTGTGAGAATGAGCTACAGTCGACATGATTTTCGGCCCATATGTATTCGACTTTCATTTCAGCTCCTGACGCTTTCTTGACAATAATTGATTTGTGGAGCTTACTTTTTCTGCAGCTGCTGTCACCGGAACAACGCTTGGTTTGCCTAGCATTGCAGAATACCTTTTGACGTTTCACAAAAGCTCGTCATGAAGTACTCACAAAGTATGCCATCACCCGAAAAACCTTCGCGACACTCGCACACGTATCCGCATGGAGAAGTTTCAGATTTGCGGCGTACTGCGTTTTGGTCACAGGCCCACGTCGAAGAACACGTAGTAGCTACAATTGACAAAGGAATTAGCGCTGCTGGTCAATTCATTCGTTAGCTGCCGCGCATAGTCTACGTTGAGCTGAGTCTGGTATTTTCGCCGATTTTTCCGCAGCTATCGTCGACAGCGGTTGCGCATTCGTGGCGCAGACGGGCACAGGACATGGCGACTCTAAACAGTGTTCTGTGAATTCATAGCGTCAGCGTCAACGCGTTGGCAGCTATTAAGTCATCAACCTTTGATTAAGGTTGGCTGAAGTTGTAAAAATAAAACGAATGAAGTGAAGAAACCCGACGTCGCCATCAGAGGAGCGAAAAGGCGAAGCAATGCAACAACACAATGTGCGTCTTTCAAAGCTAATAGCTAATGACTAAGTCTCAACATGTGATCGTCTAGAGCTCCTGAAACAACGAAAACATGCAAGGCCTACTGCATATCTTTCATCTCTGCGACATTCTTTCTGGACGCGATTCTTTATGGAAAGTGGAATTGTATGCCTGTTGTCATGGGGACGCCTGGCTACAAATTCGTGCGAAAGGCTCACAAAGCTGCGGCTGCTTGAAAAAGATGACAGCCGAAAATAAGTTAACCGGGAAGCCGAAGATCGTTCATCCGTCGAAAAAACGTCCGTCTAGAAAATGTTCTGGAACAGCTCTGGAACACGCTGGAGCACTATGGAACACAAGGTGTTCCACAAACTTCCCATGGGACATACTGAACTGTGACCTCCTGGACGTCCGCTAACTTTGCCTGGCGGATGGGAGAGCCGAGGGGGATAGTTTTTCAGTTAGTGGAGTGAAATTGCTACAAAGCGCTCGTGTTTTGGCCGGAGCGGAGCGATTTTCGCTTCGGGCTCGGCCGCAGTCGAGTGCAGCGAAATTTTTTTGTCCCAAAGCGAATTTGACATCATTAACACATTTTTGCGGGGCAAATAACTGAAAAATTTTCGCCGCTCGCTTCGCTCGCGGAAGGCTTGCAACCATTTGATGAAAACCAGCTCCAATCCAAATCTGATCTCTGACATGTGACCTAAAACTTTGACTTTTTTGTCCGGAGCGGAGCGAAAAATTTTCGAAACCTGCCAGAGCGGAGTGGAGCGGAGCGCGAAATTTTTCGGGGCCGTCCAAAGCGGAAGGATTTCAAAATAGACCGGAGCAATTTCACTAGTTAGGGGAGAGTCGAGGAAGGAGAGGAATGCAGCGGATTTGGGGAGAACACAAGTCTGACCAGTTCGCTTTCTTGCCTTTTTTGGTTGCGCTCCTCCGTTGTTGATAGAACGCAATTAAGAAATGCCTAGTGAAAGACGAACTTTCTGCTTTCTTTATCTTGACAACATGTAGGAGCATTTCCAGGGTATGGGCGCAAGCTGATATACTTCTTCGGCATCCCACAGCTTTCACACCGTATCATACATAAGCATTTCCACCTTCTAGCGCTCCAGAGCGAAACACAGCGGCGCACAATCCATAGTGACCGAAGGGTCGCAGAGTTCTTCGAGAGAGCATGCCATATACGTGAAGTTCTTAAGTATGTTACACACGTTCCCTACAGTATCAAACTAAGTCCACTAGCCCAAATTTTCACACGACTCATCATCAGTCAAAAAGTGATAACGTTATCAGCAACATCATCAATCCATACAAAGTGCCTATAATCGCCACCGTGAAGACGGTAATCTGAAAGATCCTGGCCATGAATGAGTGCACGAAAAGCAGTCCGGAGACTCAACCACGTCGAAATGCTCACCTGAACGATTGGCCAACTGAGGGAGCCAAACGTTCCACGCACACGATCACTGTCCGGCACTGAGTTCGTGTTCCGAAAACAGTGCGACACATGGAGAAGATAGTCGACGCTGAAGCTAATGCTCACCGTGAGCACGATAGAGACGATGCCGCCCGTGTCGGCGTCAGTGAACGCTTTGAGCATTCCAATGAAAATCGCCTCCGACAAATGACGAAATGTTTGGAATGAACTCAAGCCCGTGGATGAAGCGTTCGAAATCTCGGCTCTCTATCGGGTCGGCCAAGTATGGCGGCTGGCTGACGACGACTGACGCAGCGTGGTACCGGAAGGGCGCATCGATAAACGAAGTCGAGAAATTTATACTCTCTCGATCCTTTCTTGAGCGTTTGCAACGTCGAGAAGTGAGCTTTCACTCCACACGTCGCGATGAGCAACGAGAAAAGGTTCCCCCCGAACCCCCTCTCCTCCCTCGGCTCTCTTCCAGCCGACATACTCTCCCCATCTTGGCTCTCCTCCAGGCCAACAAACTTCCCCATATATAATGTCGGAACAGAAGAATACCAGAGTGTTTCAAAGGGGCATATTTTCATATAACAACTGTTTTTATACTTCTTTCTCAGCGACTTTTTTCGGCTTCGTCGCTCTCTGCTACAACTACTGCTGATAAACCAGCTTCGCATCTCGATTGCGATGCGTTTCAAGTTCGGCGAGCTCGAGACGTTTTACGAGGTTCTTACCGATTAGGGTGCCAGCGAAATGAACTACTACCGAGACTTCCTTTGCGTCGCGCTCCATCGACGAAGTGAGCAACTGTTTCGCTAAAGCACGTCCAGCTTCTGTGCTGCGCCGCCAGGAACTTACCTCGAACCGCAAGAGCGCAGCATTCAGGCTTCTGGTGTTGCAGCTCTGAATAGTCGGAGCGGCATCAATTACCTTGTTTCTCACGTGATCAAATAGCTTGTCGCGTCGTTCGTATAAGACCAGCGTCTTTTTGGTGACCCAGCACCCGCGGTCTACGAAGAGGTGTCTGCAGTGGTACTGCTTGATCGTGCCCCATGGTAAAGCTTCAAAAAAATCATAGCACTCATGCTACTTCGCTGACTTTTTTTGTTGCTTCCGATTTCGCACCTGCTACGCACTTATGCTTTCGGCATTGACTACGCTGCGTAGTAGAAAGTTTCATTTTGGCCGGGCCGGTCGAGGTCGACAAAAATTCGGTTTTGGGCCGACCGAGCCATGCTGTCAGAGCAACCAGGATAGTCGAATGTTTGTGAGACGTAAAACGAAACTCAAGTTTGACTTTTAACTGTTACTTACTTCGTCACATGCAAAATAAAAATTGGTATCTCTACAAAAATTGGGAAATAGAGTGGTGAAAACAATTGAAATTTCAAAAGGTTTGAAAACTTGTTCGGGCCGGGCGAATCATAAGCGGCAGTCGGGCCAGCCGGGCCGTCATTTTTAGGGCCACTCACGCACGTCAGTGTTCCTATGGCCGTGGCTCGCGTCTGTCGGTCTGTCTGTCTTTCTGTCTGTGTGTCTGCACCATAACTTTCGAAATAAGAGGGCTAGCGAGCTGAAATTTTGAATGCGGGTACCTTGGTGGAAATCTAGGTTTAGGTTCGTATATGAGTTTTGAAAACCACTTATAACAGCACCATCGATGAAAAACGTTTTAAAATGGTTTTGGGCATAACTCTAGCATGCGTCAACGGATTTGGCTAAAATTTTGTGTCATCCGGCCACGATGTTCTTTAAATTGCGCATGCCGAAACGCTGGAAACTACTTATGACGCAACCATCAGTGACAAAAACTTTTTAAATTGTTTTGAGCATAACTTTTGATTGCGCCAATAGATTTGGCTGAAATTTTGTGATTGCTCTTTCGCCGCAATGTTCTCCACACAGCATACATAAAAGTCCTCCAAACAACTTATGACGGCACCATCGATGACGAAATATACTAAAATGCTTTTTGGGACAACTCTCGATTTCATCAACGGATTTGGCTGTAATTTTGCGATTACATTGGGCCACGACGCTGTTTACACAGCGCATGCTAAAGTGCTTGAAACAACTTACAACACAACCATAACCATCAATGACAAAAATGGTTTTGCGCATAACTTTAAAATGCGTCAACGTATTCTGATGAAATTGGGTTAGTGAAATAGGGTCACGATGTTGTACACATAGCGCATGCGAGAACCCTTTGAAATTAGTTATGACAGAGCAATCGATGAGAGAAGTTTTAGAATAGTTGGAGCATAAAATTTGAAGGTGCTGACGAATTTAGCTAAAATATTGCGTGCGCACTCGTCAGACGCCATGCTTCAAAATCTTGCCAGTCTCGAGACAACCGGTTCCAAAATTTTTAGAGAACCGGCCACTCTATTAGGACTTCTGTCGTGCACGATAATCCTTCTAGTGACGATGTCTATGTGGCGACTCGATCTTTTGCGCCTCTCACCGCAGATATGGTAAAGTGAGTCAAAATTTTTCACCTAAACGATGCCGTTTATCAAAATTTTTTGGTTCCTGGTTTTATGTATAAAAATAAATTTTATTTTTTGATCAAATATTACGTATATCGATCTCCTCGGGCTCCATAGCTTGACCTATTGTTGTGCCTTGTGGGCTACTTTTTGAACTCGTGCATTTCCTCCTAGGCTGTTGATATGTGCCCACCTTCTCTTCAAACACAGACAAAGAATTGCATGCAAAATTTCTGGTAAACGCGTGCACGATACGAGTAGTAGTCCAACATGAGAGAGAGAGCTGCGCTAAGCGGACGTCATGCAGAGAACGAGAAAGCTTATGATCCACGCTTTTAGAATAAACCAGCTAACCGTTCGAATCTACTTTCAATCCCTCCTCAAGACATCGTTCGTCGAAAGTGAAGATTTTGAGGTTTCTGTCACTGGTGCCAAAAGTTTCTTAACAATTTTGAAGGCTAAAATGAATTTCAGCTACCCAACCTGATTTTGGCGCTTGGCGGAGGTCTCCTCATGCTTGCCGGAATGTCGGTGATCTCCGTCGCCGAACTCGCTTTCCTGTTGCTCTTCTTTGTCTACAAGCTCTGCTTCGCGCGACTGCAACATCAGCCTAGCGGAGGAGCTAATCACCCGATCAAAAAGAAATATATCAAGATCGCTGATGTAGAGGTTCAGGCGGATCTCGTTTAGATCGTCGACATGCATGAAAATACATTCGTAGGGCTTTATAAACACAAAAGTTATTTCATCGTGTCTAATTTTAGCTTCCTTTAAAGAGTCAAGCAGGCTTTCTCAGATAGTGATAAAATACTAAACCAGTTTGCGGCCGCAATTTTCATTCCGCAGAGGCGCGCAATAGCTCATTTTGCTCG
>JAQGBB010001522.1:0-13207 GCA_034691745.1 Prismatolaimus dolichurus
CGAACAAAACGTCGTCTTAAACTTCGCGCCACCAGTCGACAACAGAATGGCAACAGCCGCGAACAAGACCGCCGTCGAGAAACTTCGACTTCAAATCTCCGAGTTTCTCAAGCTCTCGCCGAACTACGACGACGCCGACGGCTTCAACCTCCAACGATGGCTAAACTTCTACCACGCGAACCTCTCGGTGATCGTCCCAAAGCTCGAAAATCATCTCGTCAATCGAAAAGTGCTCAACCTTGACGACCCCGATCTGCCGCGAAAATGGTCTCGTGACGAGTACGCCTGCGCCCGCGAGCACCGTCCCTACGAGCCCCTCATGGAGATCGATGGCGCCTACGATCAAGACGGAAATCTCGTCCACTTTGGCCGCATTGACCCCGAAATTGGCCCCCAGGTGTTCCGCCACACTCCGACCCGCGCGAATCTCACCTACAACCTGATCGCGCTCGAAAATCGACTGCGAAATATCCGCCGTCGTGAGCAGGAAACTGGAAAGATGACCTCGTGTACGACCGTCTACGACATGGACGGGTGTTCGATGAAGACTTTCGTCGAGATGGCCTACAACCTCCCACCGCTTGTGAAAGAGTGCGAAGCGAACTATCCCGGAACGATTGCCAAAGTGATAATCATCAATGCGCCCGCATCGGTACACGCGATTTTTCGCGTCGTCTCAGCGGTGTTGCCCAAAAGTTCGACCCTCCACATCGTCGGAAAAGCGTCGCCGGAACCGCTCTTGAAGCTCATTAGCTCAGAAAATCTTCCCGTTTGCTATCACGGTACGCGGACGGACATCGCACGAACGTACGAGGAGTCGACGGTGCTTCCGCTCCATCCGGCCAATGAGAAGAAAGACGACTTGGGCTTGAGTCTCCCGAAGACGGAGATGTCGACGGTGCGAATTCCGGCGCATGGGAAAATGCAGGTGGCGCTTGAGATTGAGACGGCACGACAGACGATTCGGTGGTGGTTTAACGCAAAGAACGGACCCATCGAGTTTGCTATTTATAAGGGTACAGCGCTGGAGCTGCGTGACCTCGTGGTGCCGAAGTTCACGAGCAATACTCACTACGTCGCAGAGGCGGGTGAGCACTTGCTTGACGAGGCCGGCGTTTACACTGTGGTGTTCTGTAATAGATCGAACTATTTGGCGCCGGTGTTCTTGGACTATAAACTTGATGCCAGCTAATTAACGAGACTCGGCATAAGCACCTAAATCTAATAATATGATGTGGCGCCAAGCCTTTATGGACGTGATGTATCCCTTAAGTTTTTGGAAGTTTCATTTATGGTGGCGTATATCTAATCGACTATGCTCAGTTAAACAAATTCAGGTGAAAAATTCTTTTCGGTGAGAGGAAATCGCAGGTTAACTTAAGAATTGCACAGGTTTTTTTCATCGTTTTAGGCCCACTGACGCACGTCAGTGTACATATGCAATCGGAGATGTTTGTGTGTGTTTATCGCATAACTTTCGAAAGAAAAGACTAATTCTTTTTTTCTATAAATACGGTAGACTCGTAGTGGTGCCACTGTGCAATGGTTCTCCCGGGGGTCTAATGCTCCCTGAGAATGGCGATTCACAAGGCCCACTTCCATGTGTATTTTACGTGTTTTGCGCATAAGTTTAGAGTGCGTGCACGGATTTGGTTGAACTTTTGCACATGCACTCCCGTCGTAATGTGCGCTTGAGATGTGGTGTTATCGATGATTTTTGCTATCGATGGTTGCAGGCCCACTAGTAAATACCATGTCAAGTTGCCTTACTTATAACTTCCTATTGCGACTACGGGTTTGGCTGAAATGTTGCACGTGTATTTTCACCATGGTGTACTCTTGAAATTCGCCATCATCGGTGGTTTTTGGCAGCAGTGCCTTGAGGCTCACTGGCATATGTGATGTTACTTGTCTTAGTTACAACTCCAGATTGCGTTATCGGATTTGGCTAAAATTTTGCAGGTGCATTCTCGTAATGGTTCATTGAGGGCTTTTGTCATAAGTGGTTTTTGTAATAAGCGACGAAAGTTTATAACTTGCTTTACTCATAGTTCGAGTCTTCCTGGACCGATTTGCTTGAAAATTGACGTGAATGTTTCTGGAATTACGTATGGCTAAAATTTGTTGTCATCTGTGGTTTGGAGGTTCACTCGCAGGCTAAACGTCAGTGGGCCTCAAGGATTGGTACATCCAACTTGTTTCAAGGTTTTCCAGCTTGAAGTCTTAAGTGAGAAAATGCTGAACGTCTTGAAAATGAATCCTACTGAACCCATGATAATCTTGTCATTCAGTCCCGTACAAAATCCACGTGTTATTTGCTAGTTCGAATTTCTTTGTACACATGGGATAATATTCCGTATGTCTGCTAGTTTTTTAGATTTCTAAGTTTAGACTCAAATAAAATACACGTTAGTTTTCTAAACTAGCGTGGCTCACGCAAACTCTCAACTCATGTCTGCTAAAAACGACGGAATCACTGTGCCTAGACGTGGTGTTCGTTTTTCCCACGACGCATGCATGCGTGTAGAGACCGGCTGGCCTCGACACATTCTCAACTATTTGGCCATACGAACGTGTCACGTCTCGGCGACAAATAAATTTCAAGTTTCCGCATCGAAAAACTATTCGATGTCTGCATTGCCCACTATCGTCTGCAGTCCGTTGCGCATGCACGCGAGGTCGTTCCGTGTTGTTGAAACCTTTCACCGTCGCTGATCGGCCGCCGGAGAGACGAAAATGTTTGCGATTCTGGTGGCGATCTGCGTAGTGCTTTTCATTATCCACTATTTCTACGTTCCGCTTCCGATGGTCAGGGTAGACGATCGTCGAAGGATGGAAATTGTCGAAGTTCTGACGCGACTATTTATCCTTTATCCCGTAAGCACAGAGAATCAATGAAGCAGCGAAAAAAGTAGAAATATTTTTAGGTGCGCATTTTGTCCAATTTGGGCTTTATGCGAGGGCGTTTACTTTATCTTCGGACGTCCCTATGGTGCTTTGCGCTGCCGCAAAATCTGTGCGCAAAGTATCTCTGGCCACGAGGAATCGTTACGCGGGATGTTCACTTTTCTACCGTTCCTGTGCGTGTTTATCTGACGTCGGGCCGCAAAGCCAGTGGACCTGCGATAGTTTTCTTTCACGGCGGAGGATTTACGACGTCGAGCGTTGGTAATGTGCCGAGAAAACGAATTTTATTATTTATTTCTGAAAAATTTCAGATTTTTTTCTGAATAATTTTCGATTTTTCTAATAGGAAAGATTCGATAAAACTTTGACTTTGCACAAAAATTGATTCGTGAATTTCTTGCAGTTATTTCTTATAGTATTTATGTTGTGCAAAAAACGTTTTTCTCTAGAATCGCATGACTTCTTTGCACGGTATTTCGCCGAACAGCTTAACTGGGTCGTCGTGTCGGTTCAGTATGTTTTCTGAGGCTTTGCTATATAAGCAAAAATAATCGATAATTTTGTGTAGGTACCGCCGAGCACCCGAGCACATTTTTCCAGCAGCAGTTAACGATGCTATCGAATCTGTCATCCACTTTCTGAGCGTGGCTTACGCCGATTACGAGGTCGATCGGAACAGAGTTGTCCTCTGTGGCGACAGTGCGGGTGGAACGCTAGCGACAGTCGTCGCACAGAAGCTGCGCCATAAGCCCGAACTGCCACTCATAAAGGTAAAAAGAATTTAAATTAGATTTTTTCGATTTATCTAGGCATTTTACAAATATTATGCGACATTTTTAATGTTTGAAAAACATTTTTATTTTAAAAATAACGAAAATTAGCATACAAAAAAGTAAATGAAATAAGAATAAAAATTAGCTGTTTTTACCTTTTTAGCGATGCTTCTAAAACCGATTTTAGGCTCAAATTCTGTTCCATCCTCTCGTGCATTTCCACGACTATCTCAGTCCGGCTTATCAGCAAAATCAGTTGATTTATGAAAAAACCGGCGCGTGGCTCATCCTTGATCGCATTAACGTCGCAGTGTATGTTATAAAAATTTCGATTTCTTTATTTGCATTCTTGCTGAGCAAAGTTAGAATTTAGAAGCATTCTGCTGTACACGGGAATCGGCGACAACGAAAAGAACATCGATCAGCTTTTGTTCAACAAACATCTATCAGAACGCGTTCAAAAATCCGTCTACATGTCCATCGTTGACAACTGGCGCCAATTGCCCGCCTCGTTTCGAAAACCCGAATTTATGCAGCGTGACCGCAAACAGACCTACTGGGATCCGTTTACTTTTTCTAAAATGAGGGGCGATTCTCGGGACTGCAACGACGAGAAGCTACAAAGGCAATTTGAGAAATTTCTTCTCGATCCAGATTTTGCGCCGGCGATCCAGCAGGACCTCTCGCGGATGCCAAAGACCTACTTGACGACCGGGGGCTATGATCTGCTGCGCGATGAGGGCTACCTGTATGCGCAGCGGTTGAAGGCGGCCGGAAATGACGTTACCTACGTTCACTACGAAGATGCGGTGCACGGATTTCTTCAGTTTTATCCGCTCGGTCTTAGACGGGCAGCCGAGGCGCTGGAAGAAGTTGTGCAGTATATGCTCATCAATGTCTGACGAAAAATAACATTAAAAAATAAATTAATCAATTTTTTAAGCAGAACCTATGAGCTGAAACGTACGACAATCCCACTACACGTCTGGCTCTTTCAGTCACGTGACTAATTATCATCTTCGCTGCTGCTCAACGCCGACAATTCTTCAAAGCGCTACGCGAAGATCCAGTTGTAGACACTGTACGCTGGACGATCGTCGTAGGGACCACTACTGCCCGTGATGAAGTCGCAGCGCAAAGAGCGACCTCTAGCGAGAATGCCACTCAACTCAAAAATTCGTTTGTCAGGCGCAGATTCCACCAGTGTTGAACAGTACTGGTATTTCATTTGAAAATTTTCTCAAAACCTATGATTCTATGCGAGTTTCCAAAAATGTGAAATTCCGCGGAAATGCCAAAAAACCGAAATTATGCTGAAATTTCCGCGATCACGGAAACGCGGATTTGTAGGGTCCGTAAGCTGCAGGCATCACTCCCGGCCCAAAACTTCAAAGCTAAACTAATCTCACATCAAACTAGGTATAGGTATAGTGGATGCTAACTTGCTGACAAGGCGAACTGATTATCGTGCTTACGTTGTGCACATAGAAAGTAGGCACATCCAGCATTGCCCGACGCTACACAGTACACTTGCAGTAGCTTATTACGTGAACAAACAAAACAGGATAGCAAGATGAAGTATCTAGGTGCTGCTGCGCATATCGGTGAAAAACAAAACTTTTATACGTTCACTTTGCGGCGTTCTCCAGAGTGTTCAATAACTGCTGTTTTTGCCGCCGAAACTCTAGGTTTTTGCCCCTGCAGAAAAAAGAGAAAATTCGAAGAGACATTTTTTCGACCCTTCCACAAACGGAAAAAATTTTGAAGCCAAAAAAATTATTTCCCGCCGAAGACAGTTCGAGTTTTTCCAAACTGGTGGCAATTTTTGGTTTCAAAAACTTTATTTCATCCACACCACTTCTGGTTACATCAATGCATAAGGATAATTGCTATTTTCTGCACTGAAAGTTTGTCAGACTGAAAAATGTAGGAAAATAGTATCATTTTTGGCTTGACCGGAAACGGAAAAAATCTGAAAACAGTATTATTTTAGCTTTGGCCGAAAAAACAAAACCGGAAAAATTTCCGTTTCCGAGCCAGCTGGAAACCGAAGAAAACGAAAAAATATTTTTTCCGACTCTGCTGGAAAAGAAAAACATCAGAAAAGAAATTTTTCGGACCCAGCCGGAAACGGGAAAAAAATCGGAAAAATTTTTTCGCCCCCAAACTTGCAAACGCTTTTGAATTTTAAGCGCAAAAATTGCGGTTTTCTGAACGTAAGCTTCTAAAATTGACCTGCTTTGTGTGAGTTGCCTTCAGTTGCTGTTTTTGCCTTTGCATTAGTCCTCAAGCAGGGAAAACTTCACAGGTCTGAAAATAGTGTCATTTTCGAGCTGGCCGGAAACGGAAAATTTCTTTTCCGACCGTCCCGGGAAACGAAGAAATCGGAAGTATTTTTTCCGGCCCGCCCGGAAACGGAAAAGTCCAAAATAATCTCTGAAAAAATTACTAGATCCGCCACATCTGCAGTAATGCAACCGATCAGTACCAGCAACTCCACAAATAGCTATCAAAAACGTTACGTACTCGTAGCGAATTGTATGAGCCAGCAGATAGGTAGTTAACTTACTATCCAGGCTGGATCACATGTCGTTCCTGCCGTGTGTGTCATAAAACGAAGACAGCAAAGGCTGAAAGTTATCAGTGCTTGTGTGAAGTGTGCTTGTACGTGCGTGTTTGCATCTTCGATTTCAAGCGTATGCTGAGCGTCAGCTGTAGAAGTTTTCGTACCTTCTCTTTCGAAGTAAAGCTACATGGTCCCTTGTGCTCAACTCAGTCTCCGTCTAGATGGCTCGTAGAAACCTCGCTTCTATTATGGGCACCACTCATCAATCCCAAAAGTCTGAGAGCACCATCCGCTTTACCGACACCGCCATGTTTTTTGCCCATTTGCGGGCAAGCTGCCAGCATTGCTGCAGCATGAGCCCGAAACTTCGTGTGCAGTGTACCAGCAAGCTGCACACGTATGTACTCGCGTGTTATATGAGTTATCGTGCTAGAAAAACTTCTCTCTCGGACAAACCCGTCGCTGCGGACGCAACGTCCTAGCTGCCTTGCGCTTCACTAGTACCCGCAGAAAAAACCGAAACCTCTCGAATATGTCAGTGCCAGAAAAACCACACACCGGCGCCGCAGCATTCTGTAAAGTGTTGATGTCGCTGATGCGCCAAACTAGTTGAAACAGTCTCAACACGGTCGCACCGAGTTGTATATGTGACTCACAAAAAGCAAATAGACGCTTTGTGTGTGTCGCTAGATGCGTACTGAGCGTACATAAGAACTAATCCACATATAAAGTCACCTGCCGAGGGGGAAAGGGGTCGCAAAATTTTCCATGGAAAGTGACGCTACGTATAAAACATAGCCTATGTTTATGTGTTACGCCAGGTGACGGAGGGAAGGGAAGTCAAAAGATTTGAATTTTTTAAGTGACGTCATATATGGATGAGCCCAAAACGACGTGCCGCCATTTCTCTTTTTTACACAACTACGTGATAATAAAAAATAATTCTCCTGGTGATATATGTCTGGTGCAGGCCTGGAATCGAAATAAGTTGTACACTGTCTAGAAGAGACCCCTTTGAACGTAGTGCAAACGCCGGTGAGCGCACAGTCGTGATGAACGCTGAAGACAAAGCTCGGCTCGAGCAATTGTTGAAGGTACCGGAGCGAACAGTGCTTGCTCGTATAAATCCAAGCTTGCGCAATACGTTGTATCGTGCTTGCTTTTAGGACATTGAAGAATCGAAGGAAAAGTTCAAGTACTACATTCGCGAGAAGGGAAAGAATGGCGTCACCGAGGAGTACCGCCAGGAGATTATGAACAACGCGAGAAAGGAGTTCGAGGTAACTAGCTGCATACCACGAGCCGCAGCACCAGGCCGCTGCTGCTCTCCTCTGCATGAAAATACCGTCTCGTGAAACGGGAAAATGGCTGACGCTTCTACGGCAGGAACTGCTCGGGAAGCTGAGCTGCTCCGGCGACGCTCTCCTGCACGAAGCCGGCGCGTTCAAGAACAGCTTCGCCGCCTATCAGCTCGCGCAAATGAGAGACGCTCGTCAGATGCCGAGCTTCGTCGAGCAAATACGAAACGAGGCTGCTGGAGGAGGCGGAGCCGGGGCAGCCGGTGGAGGAGGACGGGCGCGAAAGCGCGACCGATCGGGCGCGGAAGAAACGCTGTCCGCAGCTGCTGCTGAGCAAGTGAAGAATGCTGACCTCGACTGCTTGCGTGAAAGGTGAGGTCCGGCCGTTTACGCACATTGGCACATGCAGCAATACAGTAATCGTCCATGTTCAGCAAAGACTGAGAACAGTCTGCTTTGCACGTTTTGACGCAAACCTACGAAATACAGGTTTAACGCTTTTCGCTACATTTCAATTTCTCATACGCACCGCCCTTACGCTCCTCAAGCTCATCGATGACTTCTGCCACAAGGTCACTTTGCACAGTATACTGACTGCGTTCTCGTCGTCGATTACATCACTTCTAAAGGAGTTGATTCTTAAGTGAGTGAGTCTCCTCGGCATGATACGTAGCTAGAAAACTAGCGTGAGTTTTACTACTTGCGGGCAGGGCTGCATGCGCTAGCAGCACTTTCAGCAGTGGCTCTCTGTTTGAGCCCATAGAACGTCCGACTCCCTGCAGAGTCTCACAAACCACGGTACTTGTCGGGAATTAACTCAGCGCAGGTTTAGCTAAAAAAGTGGCTAAAACTAAGTAATTTTTACAGATATTCGATGTTTGTCAACCTGCAGCCGCCCGCGGTGGTGAAGAAGGACACGCCTTTCGAAGTTCAAGTCGAGTATGCGGCGGCTACATTCAGATTATCTGCGTGTCACGCGTCACCACTAAATATGGCGCGGTTCCTTTTGATTCAGGTCATGGTTACCCGCGGAGATTGTTCCTTTCAAAGCGATGACGGTCGAACTCAAATGGAAAGTTGTCAAGTGAGAGAGACGGGCCGAAGCGACGTCACCGTAAAAGCAGAGTCGACACCGCTTTCTCTTACTTTTGCTTGTAGTGAGGCGGAAGGTCGTCGCCGGTTAGACCAGCTGAACAGGCAAGTGATGACGGATTTCAATGAATTTGAGGTCGGTGTTGCGGAACTTGAGCTCGTCGAGAAGAGGACCGACGTTCAAGCAGGACGCAAACCCTATCAGAAGATTGCCAAGTCCGCCTATCTGAAGTTATGCGGCATCTACTTCGAGACTACGTTTATTATGGTAAAGTTTATCAGCTTGCCCGCAGACAATGCGATTGAATGATCTCGTTCGCGTGACTGTTGCTGACTTTCAGAAGCTCGTCAAGTTGAACGACGACGAGCGGGCTTTGCATGAAGGACCGCAGCCTTCTGATCGCAAAGTGGTGGACACCACGCAAGCGAACACAGTTAATCTCCAAGAATTATAGGGGCCGTACATGTGTATAGTAAATCAAGCCAAACAAAAACAAACTTTTAGCCCGCTGTCGAGGTCAAAACGTTCGAGTGCTTGCTTGCTGCGCAGCGGCGCTACTGCTGTGTGTTCGCAGTTAAAATGCCAGAGTTCCAGTTTCGTGGTCACGAAGCTAACAAGATCATCTTTGGCAATGCACAGCCGTCGGACTTGCTTGCATGTATAGCGCGTAGTCACTTGATTGCTACCAACCATTGCGTACACGTGTGATTAGTCTGATGGTACGCCGCTTTGCAGGTTTTATCTTTTTCTTTTACGATTCAAGTGCAGTCTTCGCAGCACTGCGCCGCAGCGGCAGCGTCCTTTTGGATTCGATCGTTTGCTTCGGTCTGCTTTTTCGACTGAGCTGCTAGCTGCTTAGTCAACACATAAATCTAGTTACCTTTTTTTGCAGATTTCCGACTGGTTCAACTTTCCGCTTGCGGTCGACTTCAACTTTGTGAGGCCAGCGCTGCAGGCGCTCTTCAAAAATCTCACGCGTCCTACCGCTGTTCGACCGCACACGGAGCCGCTGAACGAGCAGCACATGGAGCACATCATGAACAAACTGCGTCACGATATGGCGCCCGATGCACCGTACAACTCGAACATTCTCCCGTGGAAGGGATTTGCTCGCTTTACCAAGGCGCCAAGTGTGAGTGCTGCGCCGGTCGGCAGCCGATTGTCTGCCGCACAACGGTGCCGCCTGCGGCTGCAGCCGGTCGTTCTTCGGTGCCTCCGCATCAAGCAGTGACGTCGTTCTGGCACTGGTTCTACAAGACCACCGAGCTCATAATCAAGGACCAGCATCTTCATCGGCTGTGGAACGAAGGGTAAATAACCAATAGTTCGGCGTTCTCCGATTATCATTCGAAACACCACAATGTCTATCGTAATTTACCGATAACTTAAGAGCAACTTTGTGCAGCTACTGAGAATTTTTTCTATGTGACCTGCGGCGATTTGGCTGAACTTTCTGAAAACATACCTTGACCCTCAAAATTCGCTTGTATGTGTTTGTGGAACTCTCCCGAGCGAACCCTACTTTTATCAAAAATAACATTTTGGTATATTTCACGGCAAATTACCCCACGCACACAACGCTGAACCGATCGCGAATAGCCATAGCTTCTCAAACCCACACGACACTACTGTACAACACTGGCTAGACCGTCGGTTTTGAGCGTGCCAACAAAATTTATTAATTTAGTTCAAATTGTAAATATTTGCTACATTCAACTTTAAAGTTTTAACATTGTTGGACTTCACGCTGTAGCGAAAAGAGTGTGGAGCAATTTTAGCGGCGTTTATGCATCTGCGGCCGACCATCGCAAGGTTATGCGGGTGTCTAAAGCGTAGCTCGGTGTTGTGGGCACTTTGATTGGGCCCGCGCTCTTTTCATTACAACGAGGAGTCAAAAGATGTTGAAAACTTTAAAGTTGAATTGCGCGAGATTTTAGTAGTCGGGCTAAATTGAAAAAAAAAATTTATTAGCATGCTTGAAACCCACGATCTTGCTAGTATTGTAGCGTAGTGTCGTGCAGTTTTGAGAAGTCAGAACTCTTCGCAATCATTTCAGTATTGCGAACGTGGGGTCGTTTGGCTTAAAATGGATCAAAATGTGCCTTGTGATAAAAGCATGGTTTGCGCGGAAAAATCCCACAAAAACGTACGAGCGAATTTTGAAAAACTGGTTTTAAGCGTTTACCAGAGAGGATCAAAGTGTGTTTTGGGAACGCTTCAGCTAAATCGCCGAGGGTCACGCAGTGGTCTCCATGTGCAAATCTAAGTGGCCATACAAATCGGCTTTTAAAGATCCATCATCGGCTTCATGAGCAAAGATCTTCGAGCAGGATTGCTGAAGCAACAGCTGGCAAGCTTGCACGCGCCCGAGGTGAGCAGTCGCGGTGGAAAGCCACAGGACAAATACAAATACACCGGCGTATTTGGCATCTTCTTCAGCGACAGCAGCAACGGGGCGGTCTCTATCACATGGGTGAACGGTATAGGCCAAGCTTGCTTACAAAGCCTCGCCTGGCATGACCAAGGTCCATGCTTGATTGAACGCGCACAGAAAAGGGCGAGATGAAGCATGTCGAGCCGTTCGATCTGAGCAAGCTCTCCAAGCTCGGTGCCGTCCGCTACTTTGCGGCGAACACACGTCCGACGCTGAGAACGTGCTTCCAGCTACACCCGAGAAAGCACAATCTTGAGCTACAGGCGTTGTTGGACGAGTTTGCGAAGGAGAACGAGAACAACGGCACGATACGTCAAGGCTACGCGGCGGCGAAGCTGTTCATGGACAGAGATAACGAGTACGAACCTCAAAATAATGAAAAGAATTCCTTCCTCCATGCACACTCACAGATGCAGCCGCAATAAAGGAAAGACTCTACGTCTCAACTGTTGTAGGGCGGCATCGTCCACTGGTAGCTTGAGTCAACTTACTTCGACTGACCTGTTGCCAGAGCAATCAGAGCTAGTAGACATTGCAGCACAAGCATACCTTATGAGCCCGATGCTAGATGAACCGCTGGAACAACTTGAGCTTGATGGAAATGAATTCATAGAGCATGATCGCGACTTTTTTCAAAGCTTTGATCTCAAAATTAAGTAATGTTCTATACAATTGTCTTCGGCTGCTGTTATTAATAAGTCCGGCCAGATTTTAGCCTTTCACCTGTGCTCACAGCAGCTGATCAGCAGCAGCAGCAGCAGCAGCAGCAGCAGCAGCACGCCTTTGCCTTCGATAATACCGCGGCAATGTCAAATCAGCAACCTGTGTTTTTCACTTTCGCTGGGGCAAGCGCGCAAGTTCCGTTCTCAGCGACTGTCGGGCTAAACCAGCATTCTCTGTCTAATTTTGAGTCTACGAGCTCGAATCAGCTGCAAACTCCGTACTCTGCGCCTGCGTCATACCAGTACTAGCAGCCCGTGTTCTCCGCGAGAGGCGTCGACGATGTCGTTGCTTCGACGGACATTTCCGGCGCAGAGAACGGTTTAGTGTACAGCGTTGCTGCTAGCGCTGGCTTCTTTCAACAGAGCACGTTCTCGGATCCAGCGTCGCTTACTT
Organism: Prismatolaimus dolichurus; assembly: GCA_034691745.1. Classification (NCBI taxonomy): domain Eukaryota; kingdom Metazoa; phylum Nematoda; class Enoplea; order Triplonchida; family Prismatolaimidae; genus Prismatolaimus; species Prismatolaimus dolichurus. The sequence continues at coordinate 12,188 of JAQGBB010001522.1, forward strand.
TCTACTTTCATTGATGATAGCTACAACTTGATGTAGTGTGTGCGCTGCGCAAGCAGAAAAACTTGCCCAGCCGCCGTGCACAATGTACACATACAAACATACAGACGCACGCACACAGACATACACACACAGACACACATACAGACACAGACATACACACACAGACACACATACAGACACAGACATACACAACACACGGCTTGTCTGAACTTCGAGAACAGAAATTGTAGCTGCAGTCTCTGGTTGCATTTCGTCAACTATAGACGGTTTGTTGGTTAAAATTGGAACCGCGTCTTTGTGTACGTACATGTACATAAACACTCGCAAAACGTACGGCTTCCATACGTTGTAAGACGTACGTTTAACAGGCATCTGCCGCCGGGCGTGTGCCGCCGCATTTGTCCGGTCACGGAATCAGGAAAGGTTCATAAACAGGTAAACATCTTAATCCAATCAAACGCAGTTGCCTCGGCCAACTCTATCTCCGATGCCATCCTCGAAACTTTTGTGTTATTCAATCAAATTGGTATATCTGTCTCTCAAAGCTTGCGCTAATCCTAGCGAAGTGCTATGTACTTAACACGACTGCAATAATGCGTGCGTGCGACCTACACTGAGTGAGCTAATTGTATAGTATCGCTTTTTTCTCGGATTTAAGCCAGTTTGCTCTGCGCGTGCAACTGATGCATGTAGGTGTCGCCCTTGTGTGGTAGCTTTACGCGTAAATCGCGCTGTCTGCGCGGACTGGCGTAAAGCCCAAGCACGGCGCATAATGAATCTCGTTTTAAGGGTGTTTTTTTGCATGAGTGGTGGTGAGTTGTACAACGTTTGGCTTAGGACTTTTTTTCGCAGCTGCACCTATCGGGCAGGCGGCCCGTCGAAATAGTGCAAGCGCAGCAAAATTACGGTAGGTTACATCGACCGCAACGCCGGAGAAAGGTAGGTAAAAGTAGCAAAAGCAATATCGGTGTTGACTGTGCAGCCAACTGGCCATTGCGCTTTTTTCAATGCAAAAAGTGG
>JAQGBB010001523.1:0-13207 GCA_034691745.1 Prismatolaimus dolichurus
AAAGAATTTATATTTTGGAGATTAAAGAAGGGGGTCATCCATATTCTACGTAGAATGACAGAGGGGGGTGGGGGTAGGGTTAAATTCTACGTTATGTGCTAAACATAGGCCTATCTCCATGTGTTATAAAATTCTACGACGGGGGTGGGGTCTAAAAAGTGCGTTTTCAATTCTACGTAGAATATGAATGACCCCCTACGTACACGCTTTTTGCTATATAATATTATTAACAGCCTGTGATTATGTATCAACATTTGCTTTCATCGATTATAAGCGCTTTTGCGTTTTCCTTTTATGTTTTCACTGTACCCGTTTCTGCTCGTATTATGTGGTTTATATGTCGATTTGCGCCGCTCTTGCGTGTCGTAATGTTGGGGCTCATCCATATATGGCGTCACCTGAAAATTCAAAATTTTCGATTCCCTCTCCGTCACCTGGTCTAACACATAAACATAGGCTATCTTTTACAAGTAGCGTCGCCTTTCATGTAAAATTTTCGGACCCCTCCCTCTCGGCAGGTTACGTCATATGTGGATGAGCCCTTGAGTTGAAGCACGGCCTCTTCGCCTTTGTATGTTGTGCCTCGAGTCCGCATTTTGGGCAGCTCTTCTGCATGATTTGTTTCAGTTTTCGATATGCGCGAATGAACGAATATATTTAGACATGAGATGACATTTATAAACATTGGCACACTCGCAGCTTAGCTGCTACATAAGCACAACAGACTAACATACAGTACGTACTTTATCACTCACAAAAGTAGACCCTGGATTCGGCACTTGCATCAGATAGCAAGGTAAAGCCCTCCTGAAAACCGAGCCTGCTATGCACTGCACAAGACTTGAGCAACTTCAAATTAGATTCTCGACAGTCGCTTCACTAAGTGACGCCATCTAGAAGTAGACCGTCAGCGGTTGCCTGTTCACGGGGTCGTAGGGGGCGACTCCTTTAGACGGGTCGATTCCATTTCGCTAAAAAGCAATTGCCCGCTATCGCAATCAGATTCACAATGAATTTCTCAGCTTACAATCGACTGGCGAGCAGCAATTGCAGCCACCTCACTCGCCACCGAATCGCTGCTCTCAGAGCGCGCCGACGGTGGGAGGACAATGCGCACCGACTGCTTCTTTCGTTTCGAGCTATTCTTGCGTTGTGGCACCGGCGTCTCTTTGCTCGAGAGGGCACGATCTTGTGAAAAGTCGGTCCCTTCAACGACGGCACCGTTCGGTGACGAGCCGGTGTCCACAAGTTTACCCGTCATCTGCAGCGGACTCTGAAAGGAGGAACCTGTTGACTGAAGCAGGTTAAATTTAATCAGTCCAAACCTGGCTCCCATGCAAGCTGTCGTCTGGAAGAGCTGAGACTGGCCCTAGATGACTGAAGTCGACGCTGCTGCCTGTACTGAACCCGCTTGGCGCCACCGCATAGTCTGTGTAGTCAGTGATAGGCGAGAAGCTGAGGCAGCTAAAAATCGATTACCTCTCAGCTAGCTATTCAACACTTCCTCAAAGACAAACTAACGCGCTAGCCCGAAGATCGTCTTTAGGCTTCAGTGCGTCGGGCTTCGAAATATCGCCCTTGAACGCTCCGTTCAGACGAGGGGCTTTTAAAACTTTCTTCTTTGTAATCGCCTGGTCCGCCCGCCTGCAATCGGATTCAGACCGGAAAAGCTAACTTTCTGTAGTCGTTGTGGTATTTACATTCTGCAGATGACGATCACGAGAAACGAGGTGATCAATGCGAGCACAACAACGGCTGATCCGAGTGCGATGAGGAGAATCAGAGCACCATCGGTTCTTGGTCGCATCAGGTCGGCGAGTGACTCGTACGCTGTTGTGAGTGTCGCGTTTCCGAGCTCGATGTGGACACTTGCGTAACCCACACGTGGAGGTTTGCCACTGTCTTGCGCGGCGACGAGAAGCTCGTAGACTGGATAGACGCTTTGTCGGCGGCCGTCCTGACGGAGGTGGAGCTCACCGGTGTTCGCATCAATTGTGAAGAGCCTTCAATTTTCAGCGCAGGTCGTTGGCTTTCGTAATTAACCAAATAATACCCCGCTGCAGGCCTGCCCAGCTTGGACTGTTTGAAAGCCGAGTCCGAAAAATGACAAAAGCGAATAATCCCACCCATACTTACTCGACGTAGTTGAGCAAGTAGTAGTTGAGCACGTCGCCAACATCAGCGTCAGTAGCTTTTATGGTTCCGAACGGTGCACCAGCGTTTGCGGGAAGGGCAAAATGATAGTTACTTTTCTCGAATATTGGTTGATTGTCGTTCTCGTTGAGGATCTCGACTTCGATTCGAGCGGTGGCTTTCTGCATGCATACGAGAATGAGAAGCTAAACGTCGAATGGGAGTTTCTGAGTGACCTACTTTTGAACCATCGCTAACTTCAACTGTGCGTGAGAGGTGCTGGACTTTTTCATAGTCAAGAACCGAGGCAAGGATAACCGATCCGCTAAAACGCAGAGGAGTTAGAACGATCCGTAATAAATGAGGGCCACTGCCAGTCATACTTCATCGCGTCCACTACAAAGTCTGTTGAATCCAAGATCGTGTAGTGCAACATTGTGCTCTGAAACAGCAGGAGCTTCATAGCTTTAGGACAGAGCTTACAAAACGCACTTTTCCGATTAATCCTCATGCGACTACCTTATCTGGATCGACTGCGAAAAGCTGTAAAATCTTGGTTCCAACAGGAGCATTTTCGACCACTTGTGCTCTGAAGATGGGGCTGAGAAAATGCGGTCCAACACTATTTGAACCCTCGACACTGACTCGGAGCACAGCCTGCGTCTGTCGCTCAGCTTTATCTTGCTGAGACGCCTACAATTCGAGCCCGCATGCTTCACAAGGTGGAACCAACCTGCATTCATTCTTGTCTTACGTGAACGAGAAGGCAGTAGACATCGCCTGAGGTGAAGCTAGAATGATCCGCGGCGATCTTTAGTTCAGCCGAGTGGTGATCCAAAAGGAACTTGTCCGAATGATCTAAAAAGCTGTTCCGTTTGCCGAAGCTCATAGCTACTTCTGGCAAAGCAACCTCCGGAAAGCGAATAGACGATTGGTGCGTTCAGTGTGTCGCCATCTTGCGCACGAATGGCCATCGGAAAGATGTCGACAGCCAGGCCCTGGACGTTCATCAACATTAGAAGATGACGAGAAGCAGCTAGCTTCAGCTTACGGGTTTGGCGATGTCGTTGTTCACAGCAGCCGCGTACTGCTCGTACTGAACAATCGGATTCAGATCATCGATGTCGATCACGTGAACGCGTAAAGTGGCGAACGACTCGAGCGACGGTATTCCGCTGTCCTAAAAACACAAAGTATTTGTTCAACAAAAAGGTAAACAAGAGTTTTAGTCAGCTTACCTTCGCAGATAATCGAAGGGAAAAGTTGTTAGCGTGTTCGAAATCGATCCGTCCAGCGACTGCTATTATACCCTCGTATGGGTTCGGTATCGCAAGGAGTTTCTGACAAATAACAGGTCATTTGAAAGGCCTCTTCTCACAGCTTCAAGCTGAGAATCTCACCCAAAATGGTCCACCATCAGCTACTATCTGATAACGAATCTCGCTATTCGGTCCCTATAAAGTAATTTCTATTCAAGCCGGAAATGTTAGACAATGTTTCTATTCTTCGTCACCTCTTGATCGGCGTCGGTCGCCTTCAGATCGCGAAAAACGACAATGCCGACAGGCAATTCCTAGTAAAGGACATGCGTTTCCGCCTGGACACAATTCGGTGTCGAATTTCAACCCACTTCGGAAACATTGATGTGATATTCTGGACGTGAGAATACTGGAGCGTTGTCGTTAACCTATATTCATGACAAATTTCACGATATAGAATCGCCAACGGCTAACAATCAAAGCGCACCGACATAACTTACATCTTGCACTTGCACCTGAACCGTAATGTTGACCTAGGTACAAGAAGTTGCACATAAAACTCGAATTTTCGCATATCCAAAGTTTACATTAAAGATTGGCAAACATTTACAGTAGTCTACGGTGAAAAGTCTAATTTTAATTATTATTTTAATTATTTAAAATGCTATTTAAAATATTTAATTATTATTTAATTATTTAAAATGTTATTTAAAATATTGTAAATAAATATTAAAATAATAATTTATTAATAATTTTAATAATTTATTAGCTTGATTTTTGAAGCCAACTGTTTTTAAAGTTCTTTTATCAACAGGACGGTGAGTATAGTTGTGAAACTTCGAAAGGAGCCCAAGGTTTAGCCCTGAATTTTGACCCCACCAGACGAATGGTCAAACGTAAAGTACCGAGTGACCTCAGAGTAAACTGACATCTGTCAAGCAGAACATATTGAGTGTTGCATGAAGGAGACAAGCCCAATAGGGGGCCATCGATTTAAGTTCTTGATGACGCGACGTCCGTCAGATTTTCATATAGGCACCGGAAAGGCGACAAAACTACCTAAATCTCTAATTTTGCTTTTTTACAAACACCCTGCTTTGGCTACAAGGACCCTTATCTCAAACTTCCGACTTCACTTGACATTCACGACGATACTTTCACGTGCCCGTCTGCACGACATCCGACGTAGATTTGTCCTCGAAACGCAATTGAGTGTATGGTACGTTGATGGGAAAAACACTCGACCGAACAATGGTTTTGCGATAAATGTCGCGTGTGACTCGAAGTGCACGTCTCGAAATCGGCACGTAAACAAGGAGTTCCGCGAGACGGTCATCCCGACATCGCACCTACCTGATCTACTGCTCGAGCTCACTGGGCCATTCGGAATTCAAAAAACACCGCCTCATGTTTTCTGCTAGAATGCTTTGACGTACTTTGCTGTCACTATTATTTGTCGTTCCCCTAAATTTTGAGGCAAAAAAACTCAGGCGCGACCCGACTAAAAAGTCAAAAAACCTCAGCCTCAAGCATTACCGCGACGGCAGGAACAAAAGACGGCTTAAGTCCTATATACACTCGGCTTGTCTCTATGTCTTCATGTCTTCTTGTCTCTTGTCCACTTGTCTCCATGTCCACACTTTTTCTGTCCACTTTTGCACTGTATTTCCATGCGATTTTTTTTACAGCCCTCTTACCGATTTTTACGGATTTTTTACATGTGGACAGAGAGACAAGTAGACAAGAAAAACCGAGGTATTGGGTCTATTAAAATAGAAAAAAATGTGAATGAACGTGGACCATGATAACGATGAGCCGGAGACAGAAAAGGGAAATTTGAGTCCAGTCTGTGAATGGTCAGAATCGAGAAGCCGAAAGCACAACATGATATGAGCAAAACCCTTCAAAATGCTCTCACCTCACCCCTACTGTCGATCAGCTACTGCTTTACAACATGCGGGAGGTAGATTTCATATGCTTACGTACTTGAAAATTGTCATTCTCGAGCAAGCTTCTGCACTCCACGATGGCGTCCAGCTTCACTCTTCCCTGAAACCACTCAACGAGAATAGCTCAAGTGTCGACTAAAACACGTCGTGTGCTGCTCCAGTATACCGTCTCCCTGTCCAAAGCCTTCGCTAGAATTAGCACTTTTGTACGAGGATCGAGCTGAAGCCATTCTAGGCCATCCACGAGGCGTAAGCTGATTTCCGCATTATCCCCGGTGCGGCCTTGAATAGGTAGCGTTTCAATCGGAGCTCCTAAAAAACGATTAACTTAATGTGAAACGAGAAAAGGATAAAGTTGCAAGAGATCTCACCGACAGCATGATCTTCGGGCACGATGAGATAGATGGCGTTGTGGCCATTTTCGAGTCCGCAGACGGCGGACGCTGGAGAAAACAACGAATAAAAAACAGCAAACGTCACGCCGATGACGAGAGGTATCGTCGAAGACATCTCCTCCCTTTCGTGTTCAATGCTCAGTGCCTACACGTCTTTCACAAAGCGGTCTAGTCGGAATAAATTTGTAAAAGACACTCGAAAGAATGTCATGACCGCAGTGACCGAACAAACGAACGGGACAAACGTAGGTGAGAAGCTGACGACCGACGAGAAGCACGAGTTTGCCGAGCGAGAGTAAGCTGACCCGTCGGTCGTCTGGTGCTGGCCAAGCTTCGTCGGCATTCACTAGCCGTAGCGGCTCTTAGCTTGCTCTGTCCGATGCGTTGGTCAACAAACCACTGCAGCAGGTTTGCATTTCTTCTGTTTGCATTTCGCTGTCGTCGCCGGTGCACTCGTCGGGCTTCGGACGTTGAAAAGAAACCTTGAAGACCTTCGTTCACGCCCACTTCAACGTCAAGCTTATTGCCACTTGTTTTTCTCGAGAGGTGACACTCGTAGGAAATAATCGCCGAACGGGCGATGGGGAGCACAAAAAAGGAGTACACGCCGCAGAAATCCTCAGCTGACGGAGATGTCATTTACATGTGTAATTTCTATATATACTCAATGTCAACTGTCTCGGATTTATTTATTTTATAAATCACCTGTAGATTTCGCCTCTCTGCCCGACGAGCGAAGGTGATACTTGTCGGCCAATTTTCCCGGTCGTAGTAGAATCGTCGGCTCAATGTCGAAGGTTCTTGGCGTCGTCACTGCAGTGATGTTTGATCTTTCCGCCCTTGCGCTTGTTAGCAGTGACAGGAGGAAGCAGAGTCGAACGATAGCTGCTGACATCCCAGAGGTGATTTCAGCTCTATTTGTGTCACCGAATGCCTGTTGTTATCAATTATTTTTCACAGCGTTGCCGCCGGCGTCAAAGCCTGTGATATAAGACGTCCGTTTGTGTTTCGGGCAAAATGATGGTTCCTTTGCGGTGTTATAACGCGGAACGTTGTTTTTGGGTGATTAAAGCGACAGGCGACATTTTTTCGTGTTTAACGAGTGATCAATGAGTGTGGTAGATGGAGGCTGTACCGCCGCAACAATCATCGCAGTACTTCCGACATACGTAACAGGTCGTTGCTCAGCTCAGTACACACGTGTAGGCATCGGCCAAAGTGACTGCAATTTTGATGAGTTTCGTTGAAAGACGTGAAAGAAAAGCGCTCAAGTCTGCAAATGTGCGTTCCACTTTGATGGCGTTTTTCCTAAAAACAGCAAAAGGCAACCACGAACACCTCTTTCTCCAGACGGTAAAACGCCCGTCGGGAGACGATAGCGAAGTTTGTCGGATGAAAACAAACAAATTACTCAGTGTTATACGTAAACGTGTGCGAAAGTTCATTCGGCAATCTTGTTCGGGCGTTGGCAGGGTACGACCTAATGGGTGCGTCCAGAGTATCTAATGGAGCGGGAGCGTAGTAGCCTGTGGCGAGGTTGTCCTGGTGACGTCGTATATGCTAACGTGGTAATACATGTAGTTTGTGCCATGTCTGAAGAACCAAGAAGCCTTTATGTTGGGGGAAAATCACAATCGACGTACGGCATGCGATAAAGCATTTGCCATTCACCACACATTCGCACAAGTGAAGCGGCAAAGCCGAAAAGCATCCGGCAAAAACAAAGAACAAGTAGTTATGTTACCGGCATTACTAGAAACCAAGCATTTCTAGAAACGCCTGAGGTTCTGGCAGGCATTGCCGGAAAGTGTATTTAGACATGAAATTGTTTAGCTTTCAATCGATTATCCTTTAGCTGTGAGTATATGCTTAAGTGTGCTTGATTAAGATCCGCTATCAACTCTATATATTAAGCTTGTATTCAAGTCGGAAGATAACAAAAAAAATATCTTTGGCCACCTACTTCCGACAGTGCCTGCCAGAACTTCAGGCGTTTCTAGAAATGCCTGATTTCCAGTAATGCCGGTAACAGCTATACGCTACATAAACGCGCTGGCGGCGTGTGAATTATGCAACCTATTACATAATAGGACTGCAGTAAATATTCTTTCCGTTTACTGAGGCAGCGTACACAGAATCGACGTTTTATGAGGCAAAGTATTCGAAAGCAACACGCTCCTTAGCACTCCCGTTGAAGCGGCTTTGTTATTCAACTTCGCTGTGAGTGACCTATGTATCCGCTTTACGGACTGCTTGAGATTGAAGCTAGGCCTACAAGTGTATGTCGGTCGTTGGCCGTCGTTTGTCAAGATACGAAGCATAAATTGATTTAATGAGTTTCAAAAACTTCGCGCTTTTAGCCGACCTCTCAACGCGCTGTCGGGCGCAGGGCGCGACCTGCCAGAGCGAAACAGCGCACTAGGCGTGCACGGTTTACTTCACGCACAACGCCCAACTTTGAAAAAGTTTAAAACCAGCGCTCCCTCTCGTCGAACATGTCCTCGATGACAAGCTTCTTCAACACCTCATTCAGATTGATCGAAGGAGGCTCCGTCTTGAATTTGGACATGAAAACCTAGAAAAAAGAGCTTGTAGAGCAAACATTCATTGATTACATGTGTGGTGTAATACCTAATTTACTTACCGTCACGACATCCTGAGAAGCCGCGTTCTGAATCGCTTCGAGCAACGCCTTGCCCGTCAGCTTTTCCAGCATAGATAGAGACCGAAGCATTCTTTCGGCAGTAGAACGTATATCGAAAGCCCTCCGCCGACGTACGACATTCCGAGAAGCTGGTACTGTAGATCGGCGATCTCGCCCTACCGAAAGGTGCTCGTCTGGCTCATCAACTGCACTTGGTTAACTTTTCCCGGAGCCATGAAGAACGCATCCAATTTCGTCTCTTTAGCATTGAACTGCTTCGCCCAATCACTTATAGAAACGAAAGATAGTAAAGCAAGCAGCGATTTCCGAGGCAAAGTTCAAACGGGTTCCGAGAAGTCGTCATCAGTCGGGCAAACTCGGCGTGAACGGATTCGCCATCGGTGACTTTGCTGAAGAGGATGCTGTTCAAGTGTGCAGCCGTCGAACCTTCAGTGCTTTTAAAGGACTGATTTCACAAAAAGTTGAAGTAGTCTTACTGAGTGTCATTTCGTACCTCAGTGGGTCATTGCGAGCGCAATAGCGATTGAGGAGAGAAGGCGTTCTCGTTCGACCAGCCGAGCACCTGGAGAAGACTGACCGCAAACGAGGCCGTCGATTGGCTCAATGCCGCTTCAGCTATTTCGTGATCGATTGATTTCGAGGAAACGAAGTGCGACGCAGACGGCGTCGCTATCGGATGCTTTCCTTTTCTGCAGAACCCATAATGACGTCGTTTTCCGTTTACAATCCTCGAGTAGCAGGAACAAACCAACGATTCGTCGTACACTTTAGAAACAAAAGTGAGCTGAAAATTGCTTCCATTGTTTGCTGTCTCGATGATTGAACGGAGTTTAGGTCACATGCAGGCGACGTGCATCTGATAGTGTGTTCTGTCATTGAGGCAGACTAACAAAGTTGAGGGAATCGCGAAAACTACGAGAACACACAATGTACACACAAATGGCACTCCTAATTTACTGGCCCTCACCCGATACCACAGCAAGTTAGTAATACCATTGGCAAGTTGCTCACACCGTCCGCAAAGTTTTATCCCTTGGGGCATTTTTTAAATCTGACCAATAGGCATCCTTCGTTTTCTCGCTCGTTTCTTGCCGGACGTAAAAAGCCAACTTATTACGAGACGTCATATGTACATGTCCCCTCGTTCGTTAGAGCTGAGCACTACTACGTAGCACAACTATTGCATTTCGTTTCAGTCCTCTGTTTGCAGCTATGCAGTGACTTACCTGTTCTCCTAAGCCTAAGCTTTCGTTAACAGAGTACATACGGTTAGCTAATTACTATTTCTATCTGCAGTTTTACTACTTGTGATCTCGATTCGCTTCTTCGAACCTTTATCGCTTCTTCTTTGGAACCGCTGCCCATCCTGGCGATGGCTCTTACTTCCTTCCCGAATATCCTATGCGCGATCGCGCTGACTCTATGAATCACATGTGGTAGGTCATAGAAAGATCATCGTGCACCGCGATTTCTCAAAGCCGCTTTCTTCATCATATGCGAATTCTTCAAGTACGCGTTCCGTCCAGATGGCGTCCGCGTTGAGGATGAAGTCGGCGACGAGCAACTGATGCGGCTTTCTCGATACAGATATTGGCAAATTCAGAGCGGGTCCTAGCGTCATCGAGATTGCGGGAAGGGGGTCCGGCCGACGACTGCGAATGATCACCAAGGTCAAGGGGATCTCAATAACGCTGATTTTCGATGACACTGTTGTCGTCAGTTGGCCGGTGGTTTGACCCTCGTGGTGACTGGTGAGTAAATCTTGAGGAGAGATACTGGTCGATTAGGGGCCGTTGACAAAAGACGTCCGCCGAAAATTCGAACTCTTTGACTACGCCCATCTCTTTATCTGCAAAAGTCGCCTATCCTAAAAATGTCTGCAAAGTGGGAAGTTATAGAAAACACAGTGGCCAACTTGATGATGCGTGTTTCTACTATCAGTTTGAGTGCTTCTTTTACACTTCGCCAAATAGTTACGTTCTGATAAAACTGCAGTGGGCGTAGCCGTTTTGGCAGCGCACGAATCAGTCTGGTGCAAGGGCAGCGCGTGTACTTTTGCTACGTTGGTTCGTGAGCTGTCAAAACGGTGCGCTACCACGACGGTCAAAAACCGTAAAGGTCAAAAACCGCAACGGTCAAAAACCGTAACGGTCAAAAACGAAAATCGGTGGAGATGTCGTGCCGCAAGGAGTGATTCGTCTCAGTCACTGACTGGGACGTCTCAGTGTGTGATTGAGAAATTAAAAAAACTCAATTTGCTCATGAAAATTGAATTTTTTTCCAGCTTGTTCACTGCATATCGCCTATAGTAACTCATGCGTGAGGAATCTAAGTATCATTTTAAATTTTCATTTGGCTGACGATTATATATTTAGTTTTTTAATTTTTCAATCACACACTGAGACGTCCCAGTCAGTGACTGAGACGAATCACTCCTTGCGACACGAAATGTCCGCCGATTTTCGTTTTTGATCGTTACGGTTTTTGACCGTTGCGGTTTTTGACCTTTACGGTTTTTGACCGTAGTGATATTACCCGCCAGAAACGCACATGGTATCGGCGAGTAGACTGAAGGTCCAGCTTTCGGCCAAGTGGTCGCTCGACCCGATTGGTGGGCTGACGCACGCGACCGGTTTCCCCATTTCCACTTTTTCCCGCTGTTTTGCTTTTTCGCGTTTGAAAATCGAACTCGACCGCCCACCCCACTCACAACATCGATGGACCTTGGAGCTCTATTTTATTTCACATTGGCCCCGGGCCTTCTCTACTCCTGCGGGAGCTAGCGATTTTAGAGCATCAAAAAGTGTCAAACTTTCGTTCATGACGTTATTGTCGAAAATGAGATTTTATATTGTGTTGGAAAAACCCGACAAATATTAGAATATGAACTGGAGTTCTTCGTTCATTTCAGTTATCACTGTGTCGTCTTTACTCCTTTTTTGCGTTACTGATACCTGATCCTATGCAGTGCACGAAAACTACGAGTTTAAAAGTGTCCTTACTTTTTCGAACTGTTTGTTTCCAGAATTTTTACCCCAACTTTAACCATCAGTTCTTTATGTCAATTGTCTAGACTGTAATCACTCAACAGCCTTTGACGTTTGTCAATTATCAAATGATACAAAATTTTGTTAACGTTTGACAAGTTTCTCACTCATCTTTTGTAGACCTCTACCAACTTACTAATATGATTTTACATTTCACGTGACATTTATGATAGAACATTAAGCTGTCGCACCATCTTTAAGAGAAACAAGTTGACGGACGTCAATTACGAGCTTGATTGTGTTTATGAAAAGTGACGTTCAGTTTATTAGCTGTCTACTAAACCGGAAGCCTCCAAAAACCTTCAGCTAAAACTTCTAATAACGAACACAATCTCTGACTATATGACTTGAAAACAAGCGCCATAAAATGCCAAAGGTGCACTTCGTGAAATAATAACTTTATTCTTACTTTTTCAGTAATAAAAATTGGACAGCACATCGAAGCTTGTGTTTTTAGTAGCAATAGTCAAAAGTATCCGGCTAGTTCTCCGTATTTTGTTTTTGATTCGATTCCGAACTGAATCAACTTAACTTATTTTAGGAGGTAGCTCGAATGTCATTGACTAATGGCGATTGGGGTGCTGTTGTAGTTATCGGGAGAGCTAATCCACAAAGCTGCTTCACAAAGTGAGCTTTTAATGCACATGAAGGTGACGGACTCCTTCTCCGGAACGCTCCCAACCTAAACTATCCCTGTTGAAGCCAGGTCGGATCGTTTTGCGGTTCGGTTCGGGGCAGGTCCAGTCTCAGAGTTCGCTTTCGTGTGAAATTTAGACCTCAGGTTCGGGTTTGGCCTTTTGTTCAGGTAAAATAGCTATCACTGTGCCACGAGCGAAGCAAGCAAAAGAATTTTTTACGTCTTGTTCAAAACCGTCGACAATTGCCACCGGCGAAGCCTAAATTTTCGACTTTTTAACCTTTCATGTCTCAAAAGGGTCAACCAAATTTTTGAACAGTTCAGTCTCCCACGTTTACGTCAAAATTTAGGATTCGTGTTTCGACTTGGGTCAAAACTCTGGGTTCGCGTTTGGTTTGGCTCGGAACGAACCACGGACTCTATCTGGTCTACCGTTTCAAGGTCTTAAAACAAATTTTGCTAAAAAATTATTTCTTAAAAGTTGTAATGATAACACTTCTTTGAAATTTTTGACTGTAAAACATCTTTTTCACGGAACGTGAGCTGTACAAACGGTTGAAATTTTAGTAGCAAAATTTTGTAAAACGCTCCGGGTCAAAATGAAATCGCTCCGCTTTGGGCAGTCGGTAGCGCAAATTAGTCTTCCTCCACCCCGACTAGAAGTTAAAAATCCGGAGTCACTCCTGCTCCTGAGCGCTTCCGAGCAATTTCACAACTGTTTCTTAGATTCGAAAATTTGTAGTTTTTGTCGAAAAAATTTTATATATTTACCCAAAGTTTTTGCAACGCCGCACTCCATTGGTTTCTCTTTTCTGGCTAGCCGCTGCACCCCATTGGCTTCCTGTCTGGATACGCCACTGCACCCAACTGGCTCCTCTCCTGGCTGCTCCACTGCTTCACAAACTGTCGAGCAACGATTGCCGGGTGGACATCTATGGCGAGGCTGATGGTGGTGAGCATTTAATGCATTTCAACTGCCCAGTGGTCCCTGCCTCAAGCACACCCAACTTGCCAATGTGTTAAGAAAACCAGCAGGAAATTTTATTGATAATATCGGGTGTACGGAATGAATCGCTTTCTTACGGTAGTGTAACAATGGGGTCGGCACTGCAAGTTAACACT
>JAQGBB010001524.1:0-13202 GCA_034691745.1 Prismatolaimus dolichurus
ATGGCGGGGCCTGATGGATCCTCGAATGATGGATAGCTTATGCCTCCTCGGCGACACCAATGGTTACCTCGTCGGCGTTCAGATCAACGCGCAGTTCGTCGCCTACAATCACACGTGGGGAACGTGCGGAACGGTTCAGCTCTCTGATTGTGCCCTCTTTGACTGTCTGCCGGCGGCGCGTATCGCCTCGGGCGGTGGCTGTTGGCCGCTCGCCGGCTACTTTCTTAACGCCGGGAACAAGCCAGCGAACATGCCAGTCTGCAATCGCCAGTACACGAATGACGAGATCAACGTTTTGGGGAATACGCCGTCGTTCACTGGACAGTGGGAACTCTGTGTGTTCACGACGTGCACGTTTCCGCCGTGTTCGGCGGAGACCTACTTGTTCGAAACGTCACTCTCGTCAAACGATACTCATGGAACGAACGCGACACTCTATCAGGCGAAGCTGTCCTACTTGGTCCTCCAGGAGTATATCGCCATGAGTTTCGACACGTTCTTGTCGTCCCTTGGCGGTAGCATGGTAAGCAGCTATGTTCGGCGTCAAATTTTTACGGCTCGGACCGGACTTGGCCGAAGGGTCGAGAATCGTTTCACGAGCTTTGCACAGCTGATCAAAACCAGTGTCCACCGGTCCCCGGCCTGTGGGATTTTGTGGAATTTTTCCTGATCCGTGTCCAAAATCACCGTATACCATATACAATTTTCTGGCCAAAATCAGCGCGTTGACAGCTCTGATCAGCACTCGCGATGGGGGGGGGGGCCGGACCGGACCGGACTCGGGATCTGGAAACCTCTGTGATGGATCGCTAATATTGATTGCGTGAAGTCAGGATTTTTTCGATTTAGGAATCGGAATTGACAACCAGTAGACGGAATCGGAATTGAAAATTAGCCGTATCTATTGAGCAAAAAACGTCGTTGATATTGGAAAAAATTTATAAATTTGCATAAATCAAACTAATTTTTAGGATGTTCGTCAAATTTGGCAAATTTTGAGGAAGTGGTCTAGCTTAGATTTTGGACAAACACTGACAGAAAAGTTCGGCATCGATTTTTGGAAAAAAATTCTAAAAATAATTCAAGTTTCAAACTTTTTGATTCCGATTTCGACTGTTTTGTTACTGCCAGGGTTTGCGAAAAAGGGTCGAAATTCCGAAAAATCTGAATTCAGTGCGATTACTAATCGATAACTAGCCATATTCTTCACAATTGCAAATTAAAATGCTTTTAGCTTCTATGGCTTGGCTGTAGTCTCATCTCGTTAATTCACGTTCCGATCTTTGTGGCTTGCTCGTTCATCAACGACGCTATGTCGCGACGCAACAGGCGAAGAGCACGTGTGATTTAGCAGAGGTTTCAGTGCCGCGAGAACTGCTCAGCACGTTTTCTCGTCGTCTCATCGGTTGGCCTTTTCGGTTAGCAGCATAAATTTCACGTGCCACGCCGATGCAGTAAAACATGTATTTTGCACACCTAACATCTTGAACGTAAACTATTTTGATTTTGCTATTTCTGTTTCCGATTTGTGCTCAACTATTTTTAGTGAACATGTGTTTGTTGTTTTTGAATAACGTGCATAGTTTTTGTGCTTACTTTGTGTTGTCTGACACTCGAGTGAGTCGCCGAGCGTTTTTTTTGCATCTGGCAAATGAGCTGCAAAAGTGTTGACTCTGCTAGCGTCAAAGGCAGCTGAAACTAACCCAAAAGCTTCTATCGCAGGCGTGGTAACCACGTTTTCTCGCACCTATGCTAACATTGGTCATCTGGCTACCTAATACAAAGAGATGTATCGGTTAACTACGCTGGAACCTTAGCAAATAAGCTAATAACATTAAACACATTTTAAAAGAATGCATGATCTTTCGGGTCGCGTAAAACAATAGGACGATAACGTTAGCAACAGAAACATTGAGCTCTTGGCGGAAGACGTTGTGCACACTGCGTATAAGCCAAGAAACGACAACAAAAATCTCCAGTATAAAGCGAGCTAGAAAATTGAAACAAAAATTTTTGCCTAAGCCTTTTTCAAGTTCGAGTTATCGGTCGAGTCCACTCTTTGAAATTGATGATCTAAAATTTCGCGCCATGACCGTGCTTGCCTTCGGCGTTACGCAAGTTCTCATTGGCCTTACAATGATAATCCTTGCATTTTCGCGTGCGCCGTGTTCTTATGGGCAAAGTACGTCTACTACGCGCCGGGCGTCTGGGGTGGTATCATCATCATGCTCTGGGGCGCACTCGGCCTTGTCGGTGGCATCATAAAGAAGCGCGGCCTCATGATGGCGTTCATGGTCGTCAGCATCCTCGAGTCGATCTTCCTCTGGCTGCCCGTCTTACTCCTTAGCATGTAGGCGTGGGCACTCGATCTCATCTGGTCAACCACACGTTCAACTGGTGGTCGACAAGCCAGCAAAAAATGTGCGCAGGGACGTCCATCTCGGTATGAAATGTTGGTCAACTAATTACTGCACAAAGTAGCGATCGCTGGAATGCAGAATATCATATGTTATGGTCTGCGTTAGGCGTCAGTGAGCACGGGCGGCAGCAGCGTGAGCGTATCGTCGTCGGCGTGCGGCCTTGGCTACATCACGTGTACGAATGTGCCAGCTGCGAATGCGAATCTCGGAATCGTCGTTCTCGCAGGCCTTCTCTGCATTATTGCGATTGTCTCCACGTCGGTTGCTTGCTCCTCCGTGTGCCGGTGCTGCGGCGCCGACTCCGACAGTGGAGACTCGAGCAACCAAACGTACCCGATGCAGTGACAACCGTAGGCAGCAAAAACGGAAATACCTCAGTCTAGCTAATAACCTGGAACATTGAGCGTTTAGCTGCCATTCATTATTTTAATAGAAGTGGCCATCGTATCACTGGAGTGCATATTTCTGGATATCATATAAACTTCAACTTATACCGTAATTTGCTCAACGTGTACAGACCGAAGCTGGTATTTGGTTCCTGGGAAACACAACGTTTGAGACTGATTTTGAAGAGCCGCATTTATTAGGGTAGAATTTAGGTGCTAATTACCGGTATTTAACCATATGATAAATAATCTTCTTTCGGTTGTTGTGCTTGCTGGAAAAATAAAGAATTTTATTTTTGCATACAAACGCTCCATCATCAGTTTACACTAAGATTTCATGTTAAATCCATGAAATACATTGTACACTTGACCATGCTTCAGGGCTCCAAGAAGTGAACTTTTACACTGGCTACCTCGGGATCGGCATTTGATGAACACAAAAATTTTCGGTGGACGGTGTACATTTCCGTGGACACGATGGATTTCCACCGATTTCCACCGGAAAAAGCGAATAACTCTAATCACTGCCACAAGAAACGATGGCAGACAGGTTTCTGCAATAAACAAATGTTAATGGCCATGAGTGCATGCGCCAGAGCTAACAAACCCTAAAAAACTATAATTTTTCAGAACTTTCTCGAAAATTTTTGTCATATTTTGTTCAAACTTTTAAAAATTTTGCCAATTTTTTGGCAAAACTTGGGAAACTAATCGTGCTACAAGGGAAAATTTTTTCGGTGAACAAAATTTTTCTTGTCCACCGTCCACCGAGTCCGATTCCTGGGCTACCCCATTCATATACCACTAATTTATTTTACAGGTGTGCGTGTTCACATAGCGAACAAACTCTTCGCGTACAAAGTTAATTTGATTTTTTAAATTTCATGCTAAGGGACCATCCATTATTTGCGTAAAGCAGTAGGAGTGGAGGGGTGGTTGGCCAAAACTTTACCAATCTTTACAAGGGGGAGGGGTGGTCCGGCCGAACTTTACATAAAGCTCACGTTCAAGCTCTTGCCCGTCTGCAAAATCTTGGGCCCATGCCGATTTTAACGAATCTTCGAAATGTCTTGGTGGGACTTGAAGAAGAAAGCAATAACTAGATCGATAGATGACACCTTCGTTGCGACAAAGATGGAGCGATAGAACAAAGACAGCGACTTGGAAAGTAAAACCCATTTATTGCTACGTTTCGGCGCAAACAAGCACCATCGTCAGGCGAGCACTAATATGCAGACACGCATTAGACAATAAGTAACAAAGCAAGTCGATTTGATAAAGTACAAAGAACGGGGCCGAAAGCACACTAGAACAAATGGAGTTGGGCGCAGCTAACCTGGTTCTGGATGTTTAAGTAGAGCTTTTGGTAGAGAATGAAGAGCGTCTCTTTGACAAGCAGATCTTACACTGAGACCCCAGAGGCGAGCACAGCAAAATTGTTGATAAACGCCGCGTGCCCGCTAGCTGATGAGTGCTCAGAGACAGCAGTGGGTGAAAGTTTTACTGCCCGGCCCTTTTGTGTGAAACACTGAGATGCTCGCAAGTGCGCACGTGGAAATGTCGTGTAGTTTTCCAATGTAAGATGCGTTGCACACACCACAGGTAAATTTGTACACGACATTTGAGCGCAGTGCTCGAGGCAGACGATCTTTCACGCGAAACATGTGAGCGACACGAAATGAGGGGCTAAATACAAGCTGAACTCTAAAGTAGCAATAAATGGGTTTTACTTTCCGAGTCGCTGTCTTTGTTCTATCTGCTATTCTTCGGCTGAGGTTTCCGAAAACCAAGTCACTCAGAAATGGAACGATACCTTTGCTGTATTATCAAAGTAGTAGCAAATGTGAAATTCTGTGCTTTACTTGTCAGTGCTGATAAAGTGTACGCCGAATTTTCACAACGACACTATATATAACTCGACACAGCTCTAAATTTAATACTTTGACTTTATTGAAGTCAAAGTCATTCACATTAAAGATATTAAAGAGCAAGTATGCTACAAATACGAATAGATTTTAACACGTGCAAGCTTACGTATAAGTGGGCCCACGGATCAGCACGACCAACTTGTTTTTATCGTTATGAATTGGATTTACGTGGTTCTACCCGTTTTTACCGTGAGAATACGACCTTCTTGCCACATTGCGGACTTGGGTTTGCGTAGATTTTGTTTGGCAGAAACAACAAACAGTTGGCAAAAATCATTAAAGCTTCAAAAGCACATGCAGAGCAATCGCGTAAATTCCTCTAAAACAAACGCCAAGCAACGAGAAGACTATGTCAAGTGACGCGTAACTAAAAAAAATCGAGTTTTCTAACAATTTCTCAACAAATGAGTCGGTGAGCAGTTTCACACAACTCCGGGCGAGAAAGAAGACAAGCACTTCTGACTAAAATTGTTGCCCAATGGCACAGTTCGGGCAGCTGCAAAACTTGCCAACCCTCAAGCTTCATCATACCGTTCAGCGCTTTTTCGAGATCTCGCCCGTCCACGGCTGCAGCTACGTTGGCTTCCACAAGGCGATCTACGAGGCGGTCTTCTGGGCGATCGTCATGTGTGTCTCGACCGGCTTTTGCGTTAACGACGTCGTTTCCCTGCTCACAAAATATAGCTCGCAGGCGACGTCCGTCTCGGTCACCTTTCAGCGAAACACGACGATGAGCTATCCCGACGCCGCCATCTGTTTCGACGTCTTCAGATACGAACTCCAACAGTCGATCAGCAACGTTTTTGATGAGAAGCAGTTCAACACAAGCTTGCACGCTATCGCAACCACGATCAACACGTTCACCGGAAGCGCCGAGCTCTCGAATCTCTCCCTGATGAATCCAGGAGTCGACATTGTAATGAAGACCGTCTATCTTCTCGTCGCTGCTATCGTCGACTATGACCTCGGAACGCCCGGAGGCGGGAACTCTGGCTACAACGACAATGTCGTGCGCGCCGTTCAGCTTGTCGAGGCGTTCTTCATGCTCCACGGCTACTCCTACCCGCAGCTTTACGATCAGGTCGGACGGTACATGTGTAAGCAAACGATGGTCGCAACCGCCACTCAGCCCGATAGTGCAAGCGGTTGCCCCGTGAGGGACGTCGGGCTGAGTATCACCTGCATTGACCTGTGCGGGACGGCGACGATCAACTGGCTGGGCTACACGATGGCGTTCGCGCCCTTCGACGACGTTTGCTACGCGTTGAATACCCCTGCAATCAGCCTATTCCAAAGCCCGTTCGACACGATCGTTCTGGACACTGTCTACGTCCAGCGAATGTCGCAACTCGTCGCCGACTGGGAGACAGTCGACGTCATTCTTCCGGGTTACGGCACCCCGCATATAACCTTCGAGATGCGCGGTTGGCGTGGTTTGATGGATCCGCGCGCGATGGATAGCCTCTGCCTACTCGGGGACACGAATGGCCTACTCGTGGGAGTCCAGATCAACGCTCAGTTTCAAGCGTACAACCATTCGTGGGGCAATTGTGGGAAGATTCCGCTCTCGGACTGTGCCCTTTTCAGCTGCCTACCGTCGGCGCGAATGGCATCGCAAGGTTGCTGGCCATTGGCCGGTTACTTTTTGAACTCTCAGAATCAGCCAAGCGGTGTGCCCGTGTGTAATCGATATTACAGTGATACGGAAATCCTCGATCTTGGCAACATGCCGTCGTTCACCGGGCAGTGGATGCTTTGCATTTTCACGACGTGCACGCTGGCGCCGTGTGAGAGCGAGGTGTACTACTATGAGACCTCACTATCTTCCAACGCATCGCATGGCGCCAATGCGACACTGTATCAATCGAAGCTGAACTATCTCGTCCTTCAAGAGTATATCTCTATGAGTTTCGACGAATTTTTGTCATCACTCGGTGGTAGCATGGTACGTCTGTAATAGTTTATATTCGGTTTAAACGTGTTTGCGCCGGATCTTCGTTTTATAACGTTTTCTTTTATTTCCGCGAAGAATTGCTCTAATGCGTCGAACCATGATGGTCTTCTGAACAAGAATCATTTTCCATGAATGAACTTTTTCTTAAAACTCGCTGACGCATATGAGGCGCTGTCGCGAGGTGCCAAGCTGCAGCGGGCTACGAAAATTAACGGCTTCCAGCTGTGAAATGAAAAGACGTTTTGTCGACGGGAGATTTGTCGAAGTAATTTATTGCATCTTGCCAGGAGCGCGCAACGCGAACAAATGATGATGCTTACTGCTCATTCTGAAAAATCTGGCAACCCCCGCGTCCCTTTCCCCAATCCCCCGGCAAGTTCGCAACTTTCCAAGGGTAGGCGACAACTTGCTAATGGTTGGCCCCAACTTGACAATGGTGCCGAAACGCCATCCGGCCATTTCAAAAATAAATAAACGTTAGCGGACGGTGTGAGCAGCCTGTCTATGGTAGGCAGCAACTTGCCAAAGATAGGTGACAACTTGCCAATGGTAGGGAGTTTGGAGGGGGAACGAAGGCCCCCGAACAATCAACTTGTTTTTTTTTCTACAAGAGAGCGAGGAAAACGTTGTAATAGATAAACCGTGGCTTCATTTTCTCTCTTGTTTTAAAAACATGTGCTCATGTTTTTTGTCAAACAGCAGGATGCCTTTTCGGCTTTGCCGATTGACTTGTTTCGAAATTGTGTGAAACTGAAGATAAAGCTTGGTGACCAAGAAATTTATCAGTAGGCGACAAGAATTTTGTGCAGGTTTTAATATAAAGTTATGTCATTTTTGTGTTTAATAAGGGTTGCATTCTTGCGACGTCACGTTCGGGTACACTTCCATTTTTTAGTAGAAACAATTTTATTTGAGCCAGGTTTACAGACTCCACCAGAAAAATGCGTCATTCCAGTTTGTGCAAAATACGTAATTTTCGATAAATGCCTGTTCACTTTCTGCTTATTTAAAACCGCGGTGAAACACGTGAAAAATAGCACTTGATCAGCGGTGTTTTTTTAAAACGGTCGCTGAAATAGAGAGGGGCTTGATGAAAGATAGCGTGATCTGTAAAATTGAAGGCGTATGGAAGGAGTTCAGTTGTGAACTATCATGACTTGAAGTAATACGGAAAAATTGCTTTCCTTTTTTTAGCTCCTTTGGCTGGGTTGCAGCTTGATTTCGTTGCTGCACGTCCCGATTTTCGTCGCGTGCTCGTTCATCAACAACTCTATGTCACGCCGGACCTACCGCAATGGGAAGACAACGATGAAACAAACGGCTGTTATGTCAACATTTTAACCAACGTAACATTCGCACATGGTTGGCAGCCCAAAATGGTAGGGCTAATTTTTGTTAGCCCTGTCTAACTGTTTACGTATCATGTATACCCAGAAGTGTTCTTGTGTCGAATGTGTGAAACAAACAGGTACGCATACGTATGTCTCATAACTCACATTTGCGAATGTGACAAAAGCTCATGCCCACTGCAGGTACAACGGACGGTCACTAAAACTTGTGACTCTGGCAGGCGTTTAGCGTCTCCAAACTAGCCAATTTAGATGCCTTACAGATCAAATTTTATATCGTCTGAGAGTGTTGCGCCCGTTGGAAAACGATACTTGCTAGTTCAAACATCGTTATCCCAAAGCCACAATCCGTGCAAGTTTTGTCGCATTTGCTATATCATATATTTGAAATTTCTCGATGTGTATATGCCAAAACTTTTTTATTTTCGCTTATTTTGATCTATTTTTTGCACTGGAATATACTTGCTTATGCGTGATCGTTGAATATAATGTGTTTCTCGTTTTTCTCTTTCTGTTCGCTACAGAATTAACGAAAGGCGTGAAATTTAGAGTGTTTGATCACGCCAAAATGTAAATTAAAATAATGTCATCGACGATTTTGTCATAAGCGGTTTCATGTCCACTGGCAGACTAGCGTCACTGGGCATTGAGGATCGGCGGTACATACAACTTGCACTTCAGAAAACTACTACTCAGAACCACTCTTATATTATATAAACTATAAAAATGCAAAAATACTGTCGTGTCTCGCGGAATTGAAGTGCGGACCTCTGGCGAGCAAGTTCAGCGCATTATGCATTCGGCCACACGGTGGCTCTGAGAGGTTTGAGCTGCAAAGGCTTTGAACAGCAGAACCGCGATGGTAGAATTCTGTGCACACTTCCGCTAAACGTATCTTGGGAACTTGATTTTGCGCTGGAAACAACTTTTAGAAGAATCGCCAATATTCAACGTCACCAGTTTTCACGTTTATGACATTTTTATTTTGTACAGATTTTAACCTTCTAAAACAGACTGCCGTGTGAGTTTCATACTCGAGCCAAAACTTGCACAGCGTTTTTGATAGCAAACTTTGCTGTGTGGGTGATTTCACTGTAAGGTTAGCTAGAAGTTACTCAAGGCGCCCACTACACAGACCAAAGCAAATAAAGAGTATTGCGGAATACTTTCGAGTCGACCGCGACTCATCATTAGCGCCTGAAAATAAAAATAATTGAACGAAAGGGATAAAAAATATATAGAAGTGATAGAAGACGAAAACACACAACGCAAAAAAACGAAACAAGTCACGATGGTAATTTTCAGAAGCACTCAAGAATGCGAGAAGAGAGAACACGGTTGCTAAGCGAGGTGTAAGACGTGTGTTCTAGCCACTCTGCGAAGCAGTCGGTAACTTCAGCAAAGAAATCAACTTGTTTTGCAACATCTCAAATCGTGTCATGTCCAAGCTGTTCCAGAGCTATTTCACGAAACCCATAAAGTCCCCAGAGCTGCTCCATGTATGAAAGGCATACAAGGTGGCACTTGGTGGTGTACGTAGACTGTTTCTTTTAGTTAATATCACATATTGTCAAAAACTAGTGCTTTTACGCAGCGCTATGTGCAAAAATAAATTTTTCCTGTAGTAGCTCTTGTTTGTGTTTACTGAAACACGGTGGGCCTGCTTGGGCACACAAACTGAAAATTCTGGAGCTAAAAATTGCAATGGAACTACAAAATAATTTGTAAACTCGTGTTAAATCTTTCCCTAACAGCTGATGGCAAATCTAGCGACGAGTGCTCAGTTTGCGCGTTTGCTTCGGAGGTATTTTCAACAATGGTGTTTTCTGCACTGCTGCGAAAAGTTGTTTGGGCGTTTAAAATGGCAACTTTTCGCTGTTTTCAGAAAGTTTTTTCAGCTGCAGTCTAATTGCGTATTTAGGCTTTACATTCTTTTTACATTGTATTTTATTTTTTAGGTACTGATAGACGTTGCGCAGAGCTCAGACAACGGCGAGGCGAGGAAAAGCGCCGAGAGGGCAAAGAAAGGGCCGGCCGAAGGACTCAGGGACAGCGGCGCAGCGGAAAAAAACGATAGGTGAGATTATATTGCTATCGGCTCGACGTACGCAGCGTAGGCGTTTCTTGCCCTTGTTCTTTGGTGCACTCCTCCGCTTTAGCGTTTTTGTTCTGTTTTAGGAGGCAGGTCGTCGAGAATGCCTGCAACGTTCAGCCGGCGGCATTAGCGCAGTTTAGGGTAGCCAAATTTTTAAAAAATTGTTTGCTTAAATGACTAATTCTGATGCGGAGAGCACGAATCCAGTAAAATTTTTTTATTGTAAGACCAAAATTTTCAAAAAATTTAAATGGTAAGGGGTATCCCTTACCGTCGAAATAAAATTTTTTTCAGACTTAATTAACTTTCACACGCAATCGACTTATTTTGATGCGGAGAACACGAATTCGGTGGAATATTTCGATTTCAAGACAAAAAATTTTGATGGTAAGGTGTCCAAAAAAATCGAATTTTTTTCGCTAGGTTGACTAATTTTCGCATAAAGAACGAGAATCTAATATAATTTTTCGGTTTTTGAAGAAAAAAATATAAATTTGACTACCGGTCATGCCATAGCTCCGGCAAGCGCAAAGGCAGTTTCAGCCGCGAAACCTTTAACTAAGCCTAAGCACTTGATTAAGCCTGTGATCAAAGTGTAGGTTTAGTCAAAGGTTTAGGCTTAGTCCAGGGTTTTGCAGCTGAAACTGCGCTTGTCGTAGCTGCAGCATAATTGGTAGCCAATTTTTTTTCTTAAAAAACAGATAAATTATATTAGATTCGCGTTTTCCATGCGAAATTAGTCGATTTGGCGAAAAAAATTCGATTTTTTGGCATCTTGCCATCAAAAAATTTGTCTCAAAATCGAAATATTCAACCGAATTCGTGTTCTCCGCATCAAAATTAGTCGATTCAGTGTGAAAGCTAATCAATTTTGGGAAAAAATTATTTCGATGGTAAGGGGTACCCCTTACGATCTAAATTTGTTTGTCTTAAAATCAAAAAATTTTACCGGATTCGTGTTCTCCGCATCAAAATTAGTCATTTTAGCAAACAAAAGTTTTTTTGAAATTGTGGCTACCCTAAACTGCACTAGTGCCCAGCCGGCCGCCGCGATGAAGGTTGCAAACGCCGGCGTCGAGAAGCCGGCTCGAGTCGACGCGAAGAACGGTCTGAACGAGAAAAAGAAGCAGAAAATGTTCGACGGTCAAAGCGTGTGTTCGGCTTGTTTGTAGGCGGTGCATTGTACCGCCTGTGCTTATCTGTATACTCTGGACCGGTCTTTGGCCACCACACTAAAGGGTCGATGTTTAAGGACCTCCTAATTTAAAAATGCCTAATTTTATCTATTGATTTTTAAGCTGTTATCGATTTTTTTTCAGGCTTACGAAGTTCTCCACCGTGGGGAAGCCGTCGACGTGGCGCCCGAGAAGTTGGTTTTCGCAGCGCATCAATCAAGGTAGCCAAGTCTGACTCGGACGAGCGATTTATCGATTTTTTGGTCATTATCGATTTTTATTGGCTGTTCTCGATTTTTGGTGTGCTTTCTTTTTTTGGCTTATAAGAGATTTATGTTCATTGCAAGCACGTCGATCGGCTAGAGAGAAGACGTCTGTAACGACCGAATCGAAGCCAAAATTGACGCTGTAGCGACATTTGTCGCTAACGAAAAAACTTTATTGTATTTTGGTATCTACTACGTATCTACATTTTTATTCGATTGTATTGTAAAATTGTGTCTGCACAGTAAAGTAGTCTCTCTCAGACTCAGAACATCGGCCCGGATATCTCAAATCGAAACAGCGGTGAAAAACGCGCACGTGGACCAATGTATCAAAAATCAAAACCTGGTTCCCTGATACCCACGTTGGGTGCCCTGGGGCCATGACCCCTAATAGCTAAGAAGCCATAGCAATAGGGGAGGCTCAACCCATGGGGCCCAATCGTCTTGCCCCGAAGATCGCTCAAGAACATTCGCACGGAACCCAAAAACCGGCAAGAACGCACTTTTGAACGTTTTTGTTCACGTGGACAACAGTGGAGCCTCATAAAGCACAGGTTCCCGGGTCTAGTGAGCAGGCCCCTTGCAGCTAAGACCAGGTACGAGACAGGCAAGCTGGGGTAGCCTCCAGGGGCCAGTTGGAGCCGTTTGACCCGACGAATCTCTTAGATTATTGCAGGGAGCTTCAGTGAGCACGTAGCTCCATAAGGACTTTCCGGGGAGCACAGGCTTCGGAGTCACAGTAAGCATGCTCCAGGTTCACTAAGTGACCCCAAGGTCGCCTGAGCATTCACAACCAGAACGGTGCCTCCGGGAAGCAATTATGGAGGTATCCGGGCTAAAATTACAATTAATACTTATTCGGGCATATTTCTATCTTTTGTATGAAAGTCATACATTGAGCCGCTAGAATTATCTAAATAGACCGTTTTAGAGGGCTAACATGCATGCATACACGACTGACCTCACGTGTTCGTAAATAAGTTCTTCCAAACTACTTTGGAAGATTATGTTGTACAGAACGGTATCCATGCGCACATCATGTATTACAACAGAACTATTGTTTGTTTTACGTCACTTTGCTGCTAAGCTTCGCTAAACTCAAATTAGCTCGACAAAGCGGAAAGTCTTTGTTTGATGCGCGTTGGTCAGGTTCGGGCAACCTATACACCGCGGGTCAAAAGTGATTCGCGAAGATTCATCAACCCTGAAAGGCAAATGCGCTTTGTCCAATAAAAACAGTGAAAAATTTTGGCCGCTCGCTTTGCTCGCGGCCACCTACAGCTTTATACTTTATAGAAGTCAGCACTTTTCTCACGTGACATATTTTTCAGAAATAATTTTTATGTTCTGAAAAGAGCTTCTGGATCTGAAACCTAAGCTTGGCAAGTAGAACGAGCGCGACAACGGCTCATTCAGTGTCATTTCATTTTTTTGGCTTGTTTCATTCGAGCATTTCAGTGTTCAGATTCATTTTTCCCGGCAATAAAATGAGTTTTGAGCCACAAAAGTCTATCAAAATGAGCCGTTCTTGCAAAATTTCGCACCTCGCTTGGCTCGGCACCGTTTTTTGCTGGACTATTTAAAATTACATAAAAAATGTTTCATTGTTTATATGTGAACCTTCTGAGC
>JAQGBB010001525.1:0-13198 GCA_034691745.1 Prismatolaimus dolichurus
ACCTGCTCGAGAAGCGGAAACAAGCGTGCAGTGCGGTGCTAGACAGATCGAAGCTCCGTATCCAGTTGTTGACAACTACCCACATATACTTGCTGTATCACCGCTGCTGATACTATAAGAACTTTTCACTTCCGCCAACAGCGTCCGGCACCACCGAAGAGTGGTAGAAAAAGTCCGAACTTTCAACAGTTGTGCGCTGACGACCACTGCTCGACCTCGTCAGGCGAAGCTGGCGGACTCTGACGCGGTCGCATGGCTCCTCAATGATGGGGTCTTCGGGATGTTCCGACGCTGCCTGCGCGTGTTGCACTTCATGTTCCTCTTCGGGAATATCCGAAAGAGGAAGCCCACGCGAAAGTAGCGGTGTTCTTCCGGCTGGACCTTCGTTGGCCGACAGCTTTGGAGCCGGAGGACGACTCCAGCGGCAAGAGGAGCACGCCGAGATCAACGGCATGATGTGACGCCGCAGATTCTCCTGAATCTGATCGTTGAGAGCGAAGTAGACGAACGGATTTATCATGTGTGTGATCTGAAATTTTTCTCAATCGGTAGATAGGTCAATAGGTCAGAGATTTAAACTTTTGACGCTAAAACTTTATGCCTCTTGGTTGATAGACAATGGTCCAATTAGCGAATTAGATTTTTTAATCTAATTTTTTTAATCTGTTATATTCATTTTATTTTAGACGGTTATACTATATTTTTATTTTATATGTTATATTATTTTATTTATTTCATTTTTATTTTATTTTTATTTTAAATTTTATTTAAAAAGTTTTCCCAAAACTTCTTTGCATCACGTGATGCCCTTTTTCGGTTCCCCTGATGCTCCAATGTGCTACTCAGACGAATCATACCGAGTAGAAGAGACTGCAGCATAGACACCCACTTCGAGAGCCGCACGTCGATGATGTAAAAGACGAGATAGTAGTTGATCATATACGCAAAGAAGATTATCTATAAATCGTGGCAAATTTAACATTTTGTACCCACAATGAACGAAGACAAGCCTTACGGTAACGATGATGATCTGCAAGAAGATCTTCGCATCGCGGCTCAGCAGATTGTTCGCCCCGGGCACCATCTCAACCTCGGCGACCAACGAAGCGAGCTGAACGGTTGCCGACGATACAAACGACATCTTCTGCGTTGTCGGTCGATCAACGACGATCTGCGACGAGTACGAGAGACCGCTTCGCATCCTCCGCGGCGTCGACGTTCGCGTTCGCATCTTGTAGCTTTGGTAGAGCCGAACAAGAATGATCGGATTGCTGATCGTCAGAACGGTCATCGTCGCGATCTCGATCGGTATGTAGATGTACTTGTACACGTTGATGACGTCATCATCAACAGATCGATCCGAATCGTTAAATCGACTCGAATCATCGAACCCAAAGGTGTAAAAATCGGGCATCGGCACGACGGAGCAACAAAAGTCCATCGCCGTCACGTAGACATTGACGGCTGTGAAGGCCGCCCAGAGGAGCAGCGTGATTGCGAGGACCCTTCCGGTGGTCACCACCCGCGTGTAGTGCTGGTAGAGGACGGTGGCGATCAGCCGATCGACGCAGATGGCGCACATGTGCGACAGCGTTATGCCCCAGGCGATCCAATCGATGCAGGTCATGTAGGCGCCGAAGGGCAATCGGGTTTCTTTCGAGACGATCGGCGGGTAGAAGTAGGTCGAAGTGACCACCGCGTGGATGACGTCGGCGATCGCGAGCGACGCGATGACGATGAAGGACGGTTTTCGCAGGTAGTTAAACTTGATGACGATCGCGACGAGGAGGAGGTTTCCGACGACGCCGAGCAAGCCGAGAAGCTCGAAGAGCGTGAAGACAACGAGGTCGGCAGCGGAAAGCGTCATTTTTCGATCGATTTGCAAGGAAATGAGGGAAATCTCTGGGCATGAAGGGAGGGAAAGGTCGCGACACCGTGGGAGACGTGCATTCTGTCGCGCATACAGCTGTACCGCAATTATCGGCTAATAATGAAGCTAATCAGAAAGTAAGCGAAGAACAAAGCATTCACATCGTCTCTGATAGATAGAACAGCTTTTCGCATTTTTTAGATCAGCAGGTAACTTGAATTTTAAATAGCAGTGATGACGCCATCACTGACGGCAAGATATCTTTATCATTAGTATTTTTCAACAACTTTAGAAACAGTTTTTACTTCCTTCCCAGCATCAGCTGGCCGACTTCGCTGTCTCGGTTCTTCTTCCTCGACTTCGACATCGAAGGCCTTCATCTTCACCAATTTCTTCTCGATGTTAGCTAAATCGACTTTAGTGAGGTCTGTATCGCGATGCTCGTCTATGAGGAACGTCGATTCTGATTCGTCAAAATATCGCTGCCATAGTTCGAGGACCAACTCGGTGCACGTTATGACCCCTGTATGCATGGATATCATGTGCAAGGCGAACGTTCCGTCGTGTCGAAGGAAGCCGCTGACGAATTGCTCAATATCCTTCGCGCTCTCCTTCGAATCGAAGGGCTTTTCGCAGAGTTCCATGTGGCGTGTGACAAAACGCTTGCTCGAGTAGAAGAAAAGTCGGTAGCTCCAGTAGAATAAGCTGATGAGCGTGATGAGCGCTAATGCGATGTACCAAAACCAGAGACAGATGAAGATCTTCTCGTTGAATAGGTTGATGACCAAGACACTAGAATTTATTAATTTGTTATTTATTAATTTATTATAACGGTATTATTAATATTTATTAATCAATGCAGAATACCATTGAACGGTATAGCGCTGCACGTTCGCCACCATTCGAGCCTCAAAATCGCACAAGGTGACGCGTGGAAAACTGCCAGTATTCTCCCACGTCGTTCCATTGAAAATATCTTTCAGAATGCCGAAGCCATAGAACGGATAGTGAGAGGTTTGAAGGAAAATATTGAGGAGAGCGAATTGCAGAATTGTATTGGCGAGAAAAATTAGTTTCGTGAAAAGATACAGATTGCTGACGAACGTCGATTTATAGGGAAAGTTGAGAAAGAGAAGGGCCCGATGCGGACGAATACTTCGGCGACGAATGCGATGCTGGAATCGAAGAGCGTTCTCGAGATGTGTGGCGATCATTTTTAGTGTTGATTTGCGAATGTCGGGCCGAATGTTGTTCTTATCGCGAGCGGTTCTGACGAGACTGCCGATATTTAGACCTAGAAAATTTAAGGACGTAGTATCTGAAAACTGAAGAAGATTATTCGGATTTTTTACGGGTTATCTCAACTGACGATGTTGACAGTAATTGTATTATGGTCTTGTCACAAATGCGGGAAAAATACCAGTTTTCGCATTATTGAAAAAATTATTTTTTCTGTTTTTTTGCAGCAGAAATATTTTCACAACTTTTGAAAAATGCATTTTATTTTACAAAAAATTCTCTACCCATTATTTCAATCTTTTTCACCTGAAGATGTGTTGAAAAGGTGCCAAACAAACGACGGTGCAGCGAAGCAGAATGCCTCGATGAGTAGGAAAAACGGAACCCATTGGTAATACGAGATTGCTCGATCTTCACGTTCAGAGACATCTCTCGGAACCTATAACCTGGTTTCAATTTTATACAGTAGCTAGCCGCAGACGACGCTTTATAGGAGCAGCTAAATCAAGATCGACGAGTTCTTGCCTCTTCGTTCATTGGGATGACTAAAAATAAGCGAACCTATTAAACCGTGTTTTTAGCATTTTCTTGCAATTACAGTCGCATACAATAAGTGTCTTGCGCCCAACAGTAACTTTCGACATACTGCAATGAAACACACGGCTCATAAAAGCATAAATGAATTACACACATGACGTCACGTGGCGTCATTCATGCATCCCTGGGACTCTTCCTACCTGCTGCCAGCCGCCTGGGAAATTGTCAGGCACCATACACTCTGTAATAATTGATGCTTATTGTGCACACCGTGATGACATCGCTTTTCCGTTTCAGCTTACCAATCGGCTTTCCACCAAACTGAACAAAATCGTGAGCACAAAAGCTTTGCCTAATAAGCTTTAAACATTCAACACTTTTTTTCGATTACCTGCTTCCAGCTAACGAGAATAGTCAACGTGATAAGCAGATTTGAGGTTAGAAAGTAGTGTAATCGGTCGACGAGATCATCGTCATCGCGTTTCTTCAAGAACGTCAAGCCACTGAGCACGTTTAGGACGTATGCCATATCGCGGATCGCTCCGCGTTGCGTGGATGTCTGCGAACGCAAACGATGCTCAGTTCGCCCGCTTTGCTTGTAAAGCTGCAAAATGCTAAAACGTAACACAAGACGCGTACGCTGCACGCTAACAAGCCGCACTTGGCAGCGACGATCGATTTTTGTTTGTTTTTTAACGCACCGCCGGAAGGCTCGTTTGTGCGCTGCAGGCGAGCGCTTTGAAACGTGAAGCAGAGTTTACGCAAACAGCTGTTTGTTTCTTCCCCTCTGCGATCATTATCATAAGCGCTGGGGTGACGACTTTTGCGGTATCTCCAAAAGTTGTTTATGCTGATGCTTGCTCCATCGCAGTTGAGAAAAAGGCAACGAAATTCAAACTTTTTACATAAGCACAGCACAGTAAGTATTTTTCCGATCAATAGTTGAATATTTGTTTAGGTATACGGGCACAGAATCAATACCACATTACACTCTAATGATACAGAGAGGTTACCACATCTACACTCGCAAAACCGCCCGAGGCGATATTCTCGTGTGTTGTGTACGATCTCACAATCAACTTGGCTCTGCAGCCGAAACGCCCTGCTCTTCGTCCTCATCCTCGTAGAGGTAGGCCTCAATACATTGTCTATATCTACAAAGCACATAGGCCCACCCATCTCGAACGAAGAGCGAGCTCGCCTCATTTCGACCAACGTCCGCGACGATCTTCCGACACTCGTACGAGTCGCCATCGAAGAGGAACAACTTTCCGCTCACGTCGTAAACAAGAATGTTTCCCTGCTCGTCGATGGTCGCGAGACTCGGCCCATCGACGATCCACTCCTGTCCCTTGATGCGCCGAATCCGCGTCGATCTTTGGTCGACCAACTCTCTCTTCTTCGTGTTCACGACAATCGTCGACAGCTTCGAGCGACGCCGATCGCAGAGCAAGAGTGTCGTCTCACCGGTCGTGACGTTCGCGACGACCGAGAGCTCTCCGTAGGTAGCACCCGACGAGCTCTGTTGACCACTCCTTTGAGTCACGTGATCAAGGATGCCGCCACTGCTCGTGAACGTCCTCCCTACGAGGTTCACCAGTGTTGGCTTTTCCTGCTTCATCGGTCGTTTCCGCTCGCAGACGAGCAGCTTCCAAGGTGACAGCTCAGACGAACCGCGGTAGAAGTCGGCTGTCATGTCACGTGACGCTGAGTCCGTGTTGTAGACCCAGACACAGCAGCGCGCGCCGTCGCTCGCCATCAGGTGAAGGTAGTTCATAGTGACAGCGATCTTCCGGAGTGCGCCGCTCTTGATGTAGCCGTCGTGCGGACACGCGATAGTCTCCTTGAGCGAGAAGTTCATCGGTGTCGCCTTCGACAGGTACACGTTGATCGACCACTCGCCACGCTTGAAGATGAGGACGAAGAGTTGGACGATGGCAACTGCGTTGGTCACCGCTTTCGATGAATACTCGTCGTCGTTCGAGAACAACGATCCCGCCCACCCAATGAGCGGCAGATTCGCGCACGCGATGCCACAGGCGTTGCGGTCATTGGTCGATTTGTAGTGCCCGATAAGATCGCCCTCGGGCGATACAATCGCGAAGCCATTGTCATAGTCGGCGACAGCGAAACAGTCGGTCGGCAGAAGACACGCACCGATCGGATTCTTCAACCACGGCGTCTTCAGCTTATAGGACGTGCAGATTCGGTTCTTCTCCGCGAGAATCGGGATCGAACTGCTGCTCGTATTCGACGACCTCTTCAACGGCATACTGTAGCTCGAAGGTGCCACCGACGGCGCGGGGCTACTTCGATTCGAGCTTACCGTGTCGTCAAACTGTACGAACGTGTTAGCACCCTCCTGAGCCGCCGTGAAGCTTCGTGCTCGCTTCGTCGCGAGTGGCGATTCGAGCATTTTTGATCGACTTCTCCGCGGCGTTTCGGGCATTGTCACGATTCGCCCCTGGCGAAAATCGCTTCCGTCGGTCGAGAACGATCGTCCATCAACGATAATGTGATCGACACTGTGGACGCTCTGTGGCGAGAGGCAGTTACCGAGCGTGAACGCAGGTCCGATCGACGCGTTGCTCAACCTGAGCGTCGGCGGTTTCTGGCCGTCCCAGAGGGGTCCCATCGGCGGCGCCGACGAGGATAAAAGGTCAAAAAATGAGGGCGGTTCGAAGCCCTTACGCGGGATGTTCAGCGGGGAAGAGGTGATTTTCCTCGGTGGCGGAGCGGAGACCTTTCGGATCGCCGAGAAGATCTTCTGCTGCTGGAGGGCGTGCGTTGCGAGCTTGCGTCGAAGAAAGCTGTTCACCTCGGGCGCGCCGACAAGGTCGGCGTCGTTTAGCTTTTCCGAATCTCCGACGAAGCGCAACTGCGAATCGCCGAGGTTTTGCTTGATGTAGAAGTTGAAGTTCTTGCCCGATCGGAGAGTAGGACTTCGATGCCGCTCGGGCGCCACGTCGGCTTGATAGTAGACGCTGACCGAAGGTTTGAAGGTGCCGCGGCGACGCATGGTCTCCTTCGCTTCAGCGTTCTTCAGAGATGGGCTCGTTGACGTCGTCATGCTTGTTCGTTCTCTGAAACAGCTTTTCTGATGTGAGCATCTTTGGATTTTTAATTAGAATCCGTTTTTTGGCGTCAGATGCGCAGAACAAGAGACGATTCTCATGTGACTTCTCGAAAACATGGCACGTAGATTATGACACGTCAGGTGAAAAGCTCGAAGCTAATTTAATTTATACTCGCTTACGTCAACCGAGAAGCTCATAAATGCACAGCTAGTAGAAATGGATGAGGCGAAAGCGTGAGAAAATTAAGGTTGTTCAGCACCGACGGCACCGTGCTGCAGTCAACATGTTTGCGTTGTAATCGAAAGCGAAGGACCCAGCGCTAGCTGGCTTGGCGGATATAGGGGTCTTTTCTTGCCAAATGGATTTGATGAAAAAACTGCAGAAGCTGCGAATCTAGGATACGAATCTCTATCTACGCTTCCTGAGCAAGTCGTTCACATTTGAAAAGGAAGCCCGGACGGGCGCTACAGAGGCAAACGTATTATTTATAGGCGATTCGACCTGACGACTGAAGGGCGACCTATTTTTGGATAGCAAATCCAGCGGAGGTCACAGCCGGCGAAAGAAGTGCCGCCTGGTCGAAGGCGGGGTTTCATTGTCCATTCATTTGCTTCCGATGTAATTAGAACGGATTGTAATTAGTACGACGATATTTTCGGCCTCTGGATGATGTTTGAAATTGAGTTAGCGTATGACATGTCGTATGTCGGTCTGAATGCAGTAGTCAGCTTAGAGGCATCGCTATTTTTCTCGTCCACAAGCAGAGTATCACCTTTTCTCCGTGCCATCGAAAGTTCAATCAAGGTAGAAATCGAAATTAGTAAGGCTTCGATCCTGGCATAGCGAAGAGGTCAGCCGGCGTACAAAGGTTGGCAAAAGGTTTGCCGCTCAGAGCTGAATTTAGAAGCAAGCGTTAAAGGGGCTTCCAAAATGATGTCCGGTCTAACGGGGGAGGGAAGAGTCGGGATGGCGTGCATTATTATGCAGTGTTTGAGTATAGGAAAATCTACTGGACAAGCGGAAGAACCAAAACTTTTTTGGGCCCTCTTTTGGGCTAATTTTGAGTCCTCTTTTGGGCTAATTTTTTCTGAACCCTCTATTGTTGAAAATCCCTAAGGTGAGGTAACTGACGCCAGACGAGGACGTCGGCTTTCTCCACGTAAAACGCCCAATTTTGAAAAAGTTAAAAACCAAAATGTCGCTTCTTGGGAAGAATTTCGGCTCAGATCTCCAAACCTGTTTTATAAAGCACAATTTTCTGGGCTCTTGAGATTTTGCTCGGATCCTGACAGTGAACGCTTGTGACGTGCCCTTCGATTCAAGTTTTTAACACAGAAAAACGCGGTTTCTCTTCAAGCATAATTTTCGCCATCGTTCAAAACGATCGAGGGCTCATTCTGCATCTACGCATGGACGAATTGCTCCTTCACGCAGTGCCCTGCCCTTTGCTAGGTGTTGCTTCTCTTGGTTACAGTATGCGTCTAAAGTTAAGCAATTTGTGTGTCTGAGGATCACGATTTTTTGGTTCGCGCGGATTAGCATCACGTCCGCCCATGTGAACGCACAGTGCTCATTCTACGCTCAGCGTTTTGCGCAAAAAACGCGCTACAATATTGCTGAAGTGCGTTTTGATGTAGCTTTTCACTCCGAGGAGCGCCGAAGGGCCGAAGCGCGTGACCTAAAAAATTGCGGTTCCGCTTTGTCTGAGGGTAACACGCACTTTTTGGACCACTGTGGCGCTACAGTGCACCTATAATGATGAGTGGCATATTGGCAGAAGCGTCTCAATGAGATCTATGCACGCTGTGTTGTTCAATGCTGTATTGCAAAGCCAACATGAGTTAGGCGTCATCAAGTCGCGGGATGTGTGAGGGTCACGATTTTGAACAAATGTACACATATATCACGCAAATTCAATCCACACCTAAGCTACATTTCTAACACATACAGAATGATAGACCATCTTTTAATATGCACATAACTTCTGGGCAGACAACTGACGTCATACATGCACGTTGGCAATATTGCTCTCGCAAGCGTCTAAGCTTCGTGACCCGGGTTCTCCGCAACCGTTCTCTTTTTTCGCCGCACTGTCCCCATAGAGATAAGCCTCAATGCACCGCCTATGGCGACATAGCACATAGACCCACCCATCTTGAACGAAAAGCGAGCTCGCCTCCTCGCGGCCAACGTCCGCGACAATCTTCCTACACACATACGAGTCACCATCGAAGAGAAACAACTTTCCACTCACGTCGTAGACGAGAATGTTCCCGTGCTCATCGATGGTCGCGAGACTCGGCCCGTCGACGATCCATTCCTGTCCCTTGACGCGTCGGATCCGCGTCGATCTCTGGTCGATTATCTTTGACTTCTTCGAATTCACAACGATGGTCGACAAGCTTGAGTGACGCCGATCGGAGAGCAGGAGCGTCGTTTCACCCGAGGCGACGTCGTCGACGACGGCGATATCGCTGTAGGTACCCCTCTGCTGGTTGCTCTTTCTCCTGACGGAGCCGCTCGTGCTGATCGCTCGGCGAACGAGATGGTCCAGTGTGGGCTTCTCCTCCTTGAACGACATAGCGCGCTCGCAGACGAGCGGTTTCCATGGCGACGTCAGGTCGGCCAGGCGTTTGCCACTTCGGTGTAGCG
This sequence comes from Prismatolaimus dolichurus, assembly GCA_034691745.1. NCBI lineage: Eukaryota > Metazoa > Nematoda > Enoplea > Triplonchida > Prismatolaimidae > Prismatolaimus > Prismatolaimus dolichurus. Next base: position 9,376 of record JAQGBB010001525.1, read on the forward strand.
CGAGGTCGTTCGGCTCCTGCGGTGGCGTGTCCGTGTTGTACACCCACACGCGGCAGCGGGCTTCGTCGCTCGCCATCAGATAAAGGTAGTTCGCCGTGACGGCGATCTTCCGGAGGGCGCCACTCTTGATGTACGCGTCGTGTGGACAGGAAATTGTTTCGCTGAGCGAAAAGCTCATCGATGCTAACTTTGACGTGTAAGCGTTGATCGACCACTCACCGCGCTTGAAGGTTAGCACAAAAAGCTTGACCGAACTTTGTTCAGCTACATCATTGATCGCCGAAGGCGTATTTGCACAGCAAGCGATTCCGCAAGCGCTCCGGTCCTCGATCGATTTATAGTGACCAATCAGATCACCGATGGGTGATACAATAGCGAAACCGTTATCGTAGTCGGCGATGGCGAGGCAGTCATTCGGTAGAAGACATGCGGCGACCGGCGTCTTCAACCACGGCATGTTCAGCTTATACGACGTGCACACAAAATGCTTATCAACTAACCGCGGCGAGTTGAAGCTAAAACTGACCGAGTCGGCCGAGATGCTGCTCCGGTTCGAGCTAGTCCCCGAAGTCGGATAGACGAAGCCATTACCGTTGGGCATAAAGTCCTTGTCGGGTGGCCCCACCGTCAGACTGTGCGCTCGCCGTGTCGTCGATGGTGGGGTGTCGAGAAAATTCATCTTAATGCTCATCGGTGTGTCCGGTGGTGGAACGGCCGACAAGGATCGACCCTCGGCGCTAGAAACACTCCCGCTGCGACTGCCGCCGATCTGAAATGAGGGTTGAAGCGATGCGTTGCTTAGCCGCGGGGTAGTTGGCCTCGCGCCAAAGCTTGGAGACTCCGACGAGGAGAGAAGATCGAGGAAGGAGGGTGGCTCGAGGCTCGGAATCTGAAGGGCCGAAGAGACTTTTCGCCTTGGGGGCGACACGCTGCGGACGGCGGAGAAAAGGCGTTGCTGGCTCTGCGCGTGGGCGCCCAGCATTTGTCGAAGGAATGCGGAGTCATTTTTTTCTGCCGCCGCTTCCTTCTTTGCGATGAGATGCTTGCGCGCCCGAAAGGCCATACTTCGGTGCCGTTCAGGCGTGGCATTGTTTTCGTAGAAGATGTTCACCGTTGGCTTGAAGTCACCGTGACCGCTTTTTGGCATCGTCTTCGACATTGCTTTTGTACTCTAGAGAAACAGGTGCCATTTATAATTTATCACGTTGAATGCATTTGTGAGTGCCGCTCAAATAGTATTTGGGGCAAAAAAGATAAAAATTTAAAACAAGGTTTTCAAGAAAATATGACTTTTTGCAAATTTTTTTCTCGAGAAAATATATTTATTTTGGAACGCACTGGAACATAAATCGGACTTAAAGTAAATCGGCGAAGCCGAAAATGCATCTTTTGAAACACGTTCTTGAAAAGTTACAGTCACATGACCATACATTCTTTAGCCACCGAATCAAGCATCGTACACCTTTGTGTAGAAAGAGAAAAAACACAAAAACGTTTGTGTCCGGCTGGGGATCGAACCCGCGACCTTCTGTTCGTCAGTGCGTCGCCTAACGAGCGATTTTGAACACGATATCGCGATGTTCAAAAGTTGTTTTTGACTGGTCATCCTCGTGAGCTTGAGTCCGCCGTGCATAAAAGTTGTTCCCTTGTTCTCAGCTTTCGAATGATATATAAAACAGGCCGCAGCGTTGTTTAGAGCTCAAAATATCGTTAGCAGTCGATGAGGAATGCCGATCGAAAAGAATGCCGAAGTCAGAACGTCTACTCCCCTACTGCACAGACAGCTACAGACATCGGAAAGAGCCGAGAGTAGCAAAAGGACCACCTCGGGATCACTAGCGTGGTCTTCATTTTTAAATTAATCTTTAAAATCCGTTGAGAAAAACTGAAGTAATCATCTAAACTCTCGGACTCGTGGACTCACGGACTCGCATGCAAACAGGTAGCTGGCTATCTTTACTTACGCGCTGCGCGCTCCAGAAGATGCCAAAAACCGAAAACAGGATGTTTCAAACTGAGAAAAGTGCGCTTATACTTACTTTTGTCTAAAGCCTTATTGAGCAGGGTAGAGGACGTGCAGTGGGCGTGAGGCCGACCAAGTGCGTCTCTATTGCTACATACGATGAAGACACATATGAACCGTCTCTCTGTCTTTTATGGAGTAATTAGTTCGAGATTATTGGCTTTTCTGTTTCGCATCACGACGAGAACGGCAGCAATGAGGCCACGCAGTCCAACTGTGCGACATGCAGAGAGCTCCACGGCTAATTACCGACTAAGAGCAGTTGCGGAAAAGTCGCATGTTCAGCGCATGCTGTGACGCAAGTCTGGTGTTTAAGAAGCTCCCTTAGGAATCTTACGTGTATGACGTTATCTCAAAGATTGCTTCTTTTTTTGCATCTTTTGGAGCGCACAGCGCGGAAGCAAAGATAGCTATCTGGTCGCGTGTGACTGAGTGTGTCATTAAGTCTGTGAGGCACAGCCCTAACTCGAGTTTTCTTAACCGAGCCTCAAAGTTTATGTTTTCCTGAGATTCTCCTTGGTCTGTAGATTTGCCTTTTGGTAGTCTTTTCGCTGTGCGATGGTCCTAGCGGTCTGTGCAGTGGTGGAGTAGACGTTCGGAGTTCGAAAATTTTACGCGAAATAACGCCCAAGCGCGTGTAATTACTATGGAATGTTTCTTTACCTTTACAAACCTGTTATGTGGCAGCTGCTGCGTTTCCTGCCCGCAAGTTTGCCCCCCCAGGAAACCCGAGAAGATGCATTTTTCAGCTTTGCTGATTTATTTGTGAAGATCCCTTTTACCTACACATGACTTCACACTAGCCTAACGCATTCGACCAAGCGCGACACGTCGCTCATACGTAGTATGCATGCTCCCTTATGGAAAGTCAAATTAAAGGAGGCACGAAAAAAGAAGAAATGATCTTTTCGATCTCCACTTACGCGCTCGCGAAACTCGAATCGGTGATTTAACTCTGACTTAGGCGACGTTTAACCAAAATCACCGTTAAACTGCCTTTGGGAAACCGGCCCTTTGAGTCACATGTAACGAGAGCCTATAGCTCTTACTTTGGTCGTGCACAATAGCCACACGTACAGTCGGTGTCAGACTGATAAGGCCGATATGTGTACAGAATAGGTTCAAGAAGTCGAACTTGCATGACGTCATATGTCTACACTATTTTTGGTAACAAGACACCCTTCATGCTAGTAGTTAGATGTGGGAATTTAGGCCATTCATTGCAAGCCGACACTTAAAATATGGGGTCATGCAAAAATCACGTGCTCGGCCGGTGGGGGTGAAGTGGACGAAAAAAACACGAACGAGCACGACCGGGGTGGGGAGTGACCGCGAGGAACATGTGTTCTTTTCTGAATTTCTTTTTGAAAAAAAAAACAGGCAGAAAACCCTTGATAATTGCATCAAATTTGCCATTATTTGGAAATCACCGATAAAAAATTTAGGGCTTTGTTCGCTTTCGCGCTAATTTCGAGCACAAAAACTTGTCTCATCTGAAAAAATTTGCATTGCTGCAGGAATAAGTTTCTTAAAAAATTGTGTGCTTTTAAGCCGCGTGACTTTCGCTTTTCGCTGATGGGGGGTGGGTAGCCGAAAAGAATAGAACACGAAGGAATACGACGGGGGAGTGGAGGTTTAAAAAAGCGTTTTTTGGAACACGTGATTTTTGCATGACACCTATAACTAAAAACTGTTTGAAAATGGGGTTCTGTTTATAAGGTTCTTGTCAGTGCTATGCTCGAAGCTCCTAAAATTTAGAAACCGCCCTAAATGCAGAAATTTGCATGCAAAAAAATTTAG
>JAQGBB010001526.1:0-13194 GCA_034691745.1 Prismatolaimus dolichurus
TGCTGCATATGGTCAGAAAAATCAACATTCCGCCGCGACGTCATAAATGTATGGCATCTACGTTTGTCATACATGATGGAACTCATCATTGGGGAAACTTGTCGCATTAACACGTTTTCCGGGATGTCGCGAAATCGGTCCGGATTGCTCCAGAGCGGGAGCGACGCCGGAGTTTTCACTTTTTGCCGGAGCGGCGTTGAAGCGATTTCATTTTGTCCCGTAGCGTTTTACACATTTTTTGCTATGAAATTTTCAAAAAATTTCAAAACCTTGGCAGTACCTTAAAGCAAGTTCTGGAGCAAAATTGTGAGAAACTGTATTCTTTCAAGCACGTTAGGCAAATCAGGTTTCCCACACCTTGAAGTAATGGTTCGAAGCCCTCCGGAGCGGGAGCGACTCCGAAGTGTTGACTCTTGCCCGGAGGGAAGCAAGAGCGAAAATCGCTACGGGGTGTTCGAAGTGGAGCAGGAGCGGAGCGATTTGAAAATAGACCCTAGCAATTTCACTGATGGATGTGAACAAAGTCCTGTTCACTTTACTTTAGCCATTTTTTGCGAAAAATTTCGAACTGCTAACAGGGTCAACCGAATAATTAGACCCAAGGCACTTTGTCAACATGTCAACAACAACAACAACTTTGTCAATTAGTTTGAAATTTGTTTTCAAATAAACAATTCCATATGCTTTGCAATTTTCTAGCAAGCCACCGCTTGCGAGAACTTACAAAATGAACGTCGTCTATCTGGGAGTTTTGCTCAACTACAGCTATCCGCCAGTTCTCTACGCTTGCGGCGCAAAGTTTGTCGCCGACTTTCTCTCGTGTCTACCAGCGAGCGGCGCTCAGTGTGTGAATTGTATCGCCTCGGCGCGACGAGTCTGCGACTTTCCTGGACCCGGCTTAGGTCCCGAGATTCTCGCCAACTTCTTCGAGGAGCAACAGCAACGGGATAGCAGCTTTAGCGTTGTTGTGCGCGAATTTCCAGCAGCAATCGCGTCGAGTGGTCGACTTATGGAGCCGCTCGTCCAGAACGGTACCGTCGACCTGTGGATAAAGACGAACGCAGTGACGAAAAGTCGAATCGATAGGGGCCTAAAATATACTTGTCCGGTCTACTTCGCAAGCTATGGCTTCATCGCGGCAAACGATCGCCTATTCGCAGACAAACCTCAAGAAACGGAGAGGTTTGGCGTGGTTTTGGCGCCGTTTGTGGCCAGTGTTTGGTTTTGCATCTTCTCGTCTGCATTGGCTTTTGCCATCGTTTTCGCCATCATACAGGCACAGGTATTTGGGCAGTGCCCAACTTCGACCGCCACCTGCGCTGCGAGGAGTGTAAACAGTGGCTTCTGGATCAGCTTCGCCCAATTTGCCAGCAGTTCCTTCAAAGCGGAGCTCGCAGAGCGCTGCAACGAGCAGCAATGCAAAGTGAGCAAGTTATATCGTATGTTCAATAAGATGATAGCTAATCGATAAGTTTCAGACCAGGTTTCAAGAGCGACGAATGGTCAAAACTAGCCTGCAAAGATTTTTAAAATGTTCATCAAAAATGGCACAAGGCGACCGACAAGGCCGGAAGTGCGTCCTCAAAAACCCGCATAAAAATGTTTTATCCAGTTTTCATTCCAGCCGTAAAAGGTCATCTGCCATACATGGCTATGTGAAAACCTGGTGCTGCCAATGATTTTTCGTCGGAGTTGAACTGGTTGCGAATTTAAAAAAAAAATGCACAGGTTAAAGTGTTTTAGCGTACCCTGAAACAGCAAGCAACATTGAGATGTTCCACCATCTCGACACAGAACATAGTGCATCATGGTCCTCTGGGCGTCCGCTAGCTTTCGTCGGGTGGGGTATAAGGGATGAAGGTAGTAAGGGATATGCAGATAATTAATTTTTATCTGACCAGTTGGCTATTAGAGATCGACGGGTACGTACCCGCAGCCGAACCCGCAAATACCAGCCTTTTTGGCGTACCCGTAGGCGGATTTTTGCAGAAAATGACCGGCTAAGGGTACAAAAGAGAACAGATTACGACACGTAAAAAAAAGAGAAAATACAAAAATTTTCCTTTTTTCGAAGGGTGCAAAAACTTTTTCCAATTTTTCGCTTATGAAAGTCGAAAATTGTTGCCGCTCGCTTTCCTCGCGACGTTTTTTTATTGATGAATGCCAAATTCCAAGTTCATAAAATAAAACGGCGCTAAATTTTGCTTGAGGTCAAAATATTGTCCGTCAAAATTGGTGTTATTTTGGTATGGCCAATGTTTAACACACGTGCGTATTGGTGTTCAGTTTTTCGTATCCATACCCGCCTGTGTCCGGGTTTTTTTGGCTGTACCTGTACATACATGGCAAAACTTCGTACCCGCCGATCGCTATTGGTTCTCCTTTTGCTTGCTTACGCGCTGTGCGCTCCAAGCAGGATGCAACAAGACTGCTCTTGGAAGTTATGTATCGCGGCAGATAAATATGGGGGCCGTCCATTTATGACGTCAAGGATTAGGGGAAGGGGGTCGGGCCAATATGACGTTATGTGCAAAAGATAGGCTATGTTTATGTGCTATAACATATGACGGAGAGGAAGGGGCGGGGTAAAAAAGTGCACTTTTCCGTGACGTCATAAATGGACGGCCCCATGGTAAAGGCTTAAAAAATTTAAGCCATTTTTTAGTGTTTTTCAAGAAAAACATACAAGTGGCGAGCATACTTATTTCTCGTCGTCTTCTGGTCGTCAGCTGCGTTTTTGCTGCAAAATCTCTATTCGTCGTTAATCACGTCGGCTCTCCTACAAGCTCCAAAATTGCGTGCCAAGTTCTCGGACGTCGCCGAGCTGGGTCATCTGATGCTCCACGAAGGCTACCGCGTCGTTAGCTACAGCCGCGACTCGATCCGAGAGGGCTACGCCTTGTCGAACGACTCTGGCGTTCGCGACTTCGTGCAAGCGATAAAGACAAGGCTGAGTGAGGAGAGCGGTTTAGAAAGAATCCTCAACGCGTTCGTGCTCAATGATAGCGTGCGCGCCGTTTTTCTCGCCGACTCGGAAACGTTCGGTGCGCTCATGGCGCGTAACGACACCCTATGCACGATGCTGGCCTACAGGCAAAATACGTTTTTCGACGCCGGCTTTCAGTCGTTTTTCGTCAACCCGCAAAAGGGGTGGCTTCTTCAGCGTCTCTCCGAGCAAGTCGTAGGCTCAAAAACTAGACGGCTGCTAGAAAAGTACAACTTACTCGATGGTGGCTGCGGTCGTGCGCCAAAGTCGTCGGCCGAATATAGGCCAATCGCTATCGCCGATTTTACGAGCGTTCTGATGCTACTTTTGGTTGGCGTCGGCGGGTGCGTCATCACTTGCACTTTGGAACTTTGTACCGCTCGTTCGGAGCGACGTACTTTAGGTTCGCACAAAAGCCAGAGCTTCGGCAAAATTTAGCTTAGCAAGAGTTAGAGGCACTGTTCGAGTCGAACCCGAACCTTAAATTTTGAATAGAACCAGGTGTGCAGCAGCGTTGCAACTATTTTTCGAATTTTCAGAAAAAAAAATTCGAAAAAGTTGGAATTCGCGAATTTTTCCTCAATTCGAAAATTTTCGATTTTTTTCGTAACATTTTCTGTCAATTTACTGACGTATTCGTTCGCCTTTAGCATGATGTAATGCATCACCTTAATATGTCTTGGCATAAGATCTCCTGAACGTAGTAAGCAGAGCCACATCTGTCTATAGTAAAGTTGCACTGAGTTTACACGTTCACAAGGCGATCAACGTTTAAAACGCTGCGACGCATTTTACGAGTACTTCATGGAATTGCATCGTGTGATACATAACAATGCACACGAAAGCTGTGTAAAACACCTAAAAAAGCAAACGGCGCACACCACGTCCGACAGCACAATAGCATTACAAGTAGATCGGCAAAGCCGAAAAACGCATCTTCTCGAACTCTGAGATGGAAAATCTTGCTCTGAAATATGCAGAACATGTTCTATAAACGTTCCAGAATGCGTTCTGCACGTGAAATATTCAACAAACGTGCAAGAATTACTCAAATTTTTCGCAAACCTTTCACACACACGTAACAGCTATTTTTGTACGTAAAGCAAGAAAGTGAACCGACTTGTACGCTTTGCGTTGCCGGAAGTGGGACACGCTCGTACACTGCACCTAGCTAGCTTCCGGTAAAGGCCGATTGAGACACGACAAGCCGTTTACCAAACAATAGTTTTTCACATCATGTCATCCATCAAGACGGTGCAGAAAAACGGCACCATCGTCATCGCCCGTCGCAAGCACGTTCGCCGCCTCGCCGCCACACCACGCGAGCGACCTGATCATATCTCGATGACCGATAGACGACCACTCCGTTCGAGGCGTCAACCGCCGCTCGACATAGTCTGCGAAACGTGCGTCGCCGTTTGGCAAGCTCGCGAGCGCGACGAGCCGATTCGCCTGCGGCGATGACGCGACAAAGCAGTCGACAAGGAAGGCCTGCTGCTGCCCGCTGCTTCGCGCATCAGTAGCGAATACCTGCACAAAAACAAGAACCTCGACTCGTACTCTTCCGATTAATCCCAGCAGAAAAACGTGTGAACTGACCTTCCGCGCGTCTAGCAATCGATACCACTCGTCACCCTCGACGGCGTCCCACACGAAGAGCGCCCCGTCGTCGGTCACCGCGAAGACTTCGCGGTCGCCGAACCAGCCGGCCGACGCAACGCTCGACTCGGCGTTCAACGACTGCTGCAGCGCGTCCTCCTCCGATGCGGCGCGCAGCTCGAACACGTTCACGAGTCCGTCCGCGCCCGCACTCGCCAGCCAGTCGTGCGATCCGTGCCGGAAGCTGAGCCGATTGATCGCGTTGCTGTGCGACTCGGCGTACTTGCCGAGAAGTGCGCCTTTTCGCGCGTCGGCGAAAATCAAAAGGGCACCTGTCGCAGGTTCCTCATCCTCCTTGTCGTCGTCGTCGACAATCGCGAGTGCTCCGGTGCCGGCCGCAATGAGAAGCCCATCGTCGCTGACAGCGACGCTCTGCAAGGGCGCCTCGAATGGGAGCTGAATACGCGTCGTTGGTCCCTCGGCGAGATGGCGACTATCGAACATCGTAATCTCGCCGCCCGAAGTCGACGCAATGATGGACGTGCCCACGAAAGCGGCGTCCGTCATCGTTCCTCCAGCGTCTATGTAGGCACGTTTCTGTGAACGTGCCACATCGAAGAGGCTAAGCCGACCGTTCGACTGAAGGCCGACGACCGATCGGCCGGCGTCGCCGAAAACGAGCCGAATAACGGAAGAAGCGCCTCCGCCCTCCTGGCAACGCGTTGAGCTGATATGCATCGGGAAGTTTCTGGACCTACTCAAAAACAAGGACGCCGTGCATGTCACGTGACACACATGCGGACAGACAGGGGGACAGCTCCAACTTTGCCCGGCAGCCTGCCTCGTTTGTTCTGACTGCAATCGTAGAGCCGCGAGCAACCACAGGGTCACATTCGTAGCACAGCCACTTCATAGTTATCGCACTACATGACGCTCATACATGCAGCTAAAACGTTACTCGTGACTGATGCAGCTCAATAGATTTATAGAAATCTAGATCATCACAACCGGGCTACAAATTAGCTACACCAAGCAAGTGATCCATCTGTCTACTACCATCGCTGCATCATTATATAGAGCAAACAAATAAATTAGACGACACAAGCAAGCACCGATAGATGAAAAATAGAGTAAAATGACGCAACTTGGGAAAACGAGTATAGTAGAAGATAGCGAAGCCTCTACTAAGCTGCAAGTGAGCTAGCTACACAGGGTCGTCGTCATCGAACGGGGCAAGTGCGAGATTATCACTCCAACTCATCTATGCGCGTGTTTATGGTATACTGCGTTAAAAGAAAGCACAGACAGACGGGCACAATGCACGACAGAGTACTAAAATCGATCGATACACAAATACACAGGAGAATCGCGATACAGAAACCACACCGTATGTGTCGTAGGAAAAATGAAATCCAAGCTTGCACTCATCGGTTTATCTCCTGTCTAAGCTGAATTTAACTTAACTCGGTAAAATTTCACTTTTCCAACGACATATGCATGCATATGCACTAAAGCAAAAGCAGCACATACAGTACAGCGTAAAATACACATGTCCTTTCTCAAGCTCATCACAGGGCCCCGTAAAAGCAGAAAAAGAGCAGCCCTGTGTATAAAAGTGTACACACAACGTCCGCTGCTTAATACGTAACTCAAACGTTCGACTCAGCCTCGTCGCACCGCTCGTAGAAGCAGAAGTAGCAGTCCTTAAGAATGCGGAGAACGTAGGGCGGAAGTTCTCGCATGCCGGCCGTCGTCTCGAGCTTCTCAGCGAGCCGTTCGCGCGTCGCACTCGTCAGCCAGACCGACATGTCAGAGCAGACGCGTACCTCAGGAATGCAATGACCATCTTCGCATCCTGCAGAAAATCGATAATTGCACATACAGTAGATAGAAACGAGTTCTCCACCCGCCGTCAAGACCCGTACCGTTTCGATCAGCCATACTATCGAAGAAGTACCACGGCGCATTGGGTGAACGTCCGCAACGCGCGAACGTCACGTAATGCGACGTCTCGATGCAGAGAACAGCCGTCAGCCGAAGTTGATGCTTTCGCGACACCGTCGCAGACACACGTCGACGACCGATTCGCGAGAAAGCAGCCGTCGACGACGAAACAGTCGAGCGCTCATCACCGACCGTCGGTGCACTCGTTTGAATCCTCTGCGGTTTGTGATCACTGTTCTTGCCGAGCGTCTCATGCGACTAAACGCGTAAAGTATATCTTTTCTGCTCAACATAACAACGCTAAATAAGTCACGTGACCAAACTACGTAGCAACGGCTACTTACTCGTCAAACCGACATACCCTGACGAAGCAATCCAAGCAGTAAGTGACTTCCTCGAGCGAGCAACCGCGCGTCAGAAAACACTCGCCGCATTCGAAGACCGCAACGCTGTCGCACAGAAGGCACTTTCGGTCGACTAAACGATAGTGTGACATAGAGAATGCTTTAACAGCTCCTAGCCACTATACGTACCGCCACAGATGAGATGCGTCAGATCAACGGTAAGACTAGGCACGATATGCGAATAGATCTTCTTCTTGCCATAGCGCGGCACTTGTACGATCAACATCTCAGGCATCTGCGTGCATAAGCGTCAATTTAGCATCACGTGATCGCACAATAAGAGGTGAGCGCAACCTGCAGGAAACTCACCCAACTAAACTTGACGTTCTCGGAGAAGAACGACTGCTCCATCAGCTGCTGAACGTCGGGCAGACGCATGCCCTGGCAATTATCGACAACGAGCGGGCACAGGTAAGACGTCTGGCGGGTGCTAAAATCAACCAATCACACAATGCATTACACCACCACCCTTTTAACTCCTCCACGTACGGTGTCAACTCGAGAAACGGCTTGGCGCAAAGTATGCGCGAAAAGATCGCGTTAAGGATCTCCTCCGGATCCTTCTCCTCTTCGAGCAACCCGTGGATATCGGGTAAGAGCTTCTGCAGAAGTTCGCGTAGCTTCAGAATGTGGTCAGCGCGAACGTACAGTTTTCTGGAAAAAATCAATAAATCATACGGCACTCCGCAACCAAGCAGTGACTCACTTTCGCAACGGGTAGACAATCTCTGACTTCAATATGCGCAAGAACTCACGGCACTCGGGGGTGTTTTGATGCCCATCGCGAAAGAGAAGTCTGCAATAAATACGAAGGATGAACAAATAGAATCGATCGATCACGTGCCCTCTCCCCTCTCGCTCACCCGTCGAACGTGTTGCAGTATGCGAAGAGCGCAAATATGGCAGCGTCGAGATAACACGAGTTGCGAAAGCCCTGAATGCCCTTGTACTTGCCGCCGAGATCGAAACACGAGAGCTCAACCGGTGGGGGCGTAAAGTCGTCGACAACACCCGAATCGCGTTCTCCAAAATCTACACAGCAACGCTCAACGTTTCTTTTCACCATCCGCAGTACCTTGCTCTCTTCATGCTCTCTCACCACAAGAAGTGGACGTGGAAGGCGCCGGTTGGAGAAAGCGCGGGTCGAGCTGCACGTCGTCCGGATGGGCGAAAAGCGCATGAAAGTTTTCGCACTCAAAGTAGCGGCGGCCACCATACGCGCCGTTTGATGCAACTGCATAATGGTCTTCCTGCAAGGGAACAACAAATTCTAACAGATTAGCATGAGAAGAACGACGGGTCACAACCTTACATTCACACAAAAACGTAATGTACGTACCAGCTCAACGCCAACGATTGGCCCCGCTGGCGATCGCGACGATGCCGAACGCTGATGATAGCCGATGTAGCGAACGACGCCGTTGAGAACTCGATCCATGTGCGTTCCCTTGAGCTTAACTTGAACGCAATCGCCTGCAATAACAGTTCAAAGAAAAACCATCTATCTCGTCAAATCAATGTCAGCACTATATAATCGATCGAGTAAGGTGATGCATCTCCCTGCTCAGATATCTAACCCGTTAGACCCTCGCACGCTCACTCGCAGTGCACGCTTGCATACACTATCCGTACAGTACACATTAGCGGTCAAATGGCGTGTTGCGTACCTCGATTGAGCCCATGGAAGACCTCGTCATCGAGTTCAGACTCTGCCGCAATAGGAGCGACACCATTCTCAGCCGGCGTGGACGCCGTCGAGGTCGACGTTCCACTCCCGTTCGACGACCCAGCCGCCGACGCTGCGTTGCCGTTCGCAGCAAGTCCGAACGCCCTGTCAAGCTCCTCAGCCGATGACAGTGGGGCCACTTTCCGGTTATCGATCGTGGCCGGTAGCGCTGCCAACGGCGCCGAGGTGGCGCCTGCGTTGCTCACTCGTCGTTGCTGCATGATATCGACGACAAAGTCAGTCGCCTTCATGAGACCACCGATAGGCACCAAAGAGGCGTGCCCTTCGCGCACGGAGAACAGCCTTTCCCCTTCGTACTCGCCGGTGCCAGAGCCAATCGCGTTATCCTATGCCCGCAGAAAAAGGATATGTATGACAGACAGCAGAGCAAGTAACGCAGACGCCCGTGCACAGTACAACAGCGAAACAGCCAAACGGACCAATGCCAAATTGTGAGAACATAGTACATACAATACGTTAAACGTGCCAGTCACATGAAGACTAAACTGCGATATCTTGCTCCAAAGCAATTACACCGTACTCACAAAGTCGACACCGACGACGAGCCCATCGGTATCTTCCGCAGGCAGATATCCAAGCCATCGAACCGTGCCGTACTCGACGCCCGTCTCGTCACTCACATAGACGACGCGCTCGCCATCGCGCAGCGGGGGGTTCGCCTCCCGATAGGGCACGGCAACCGGCCGTCGGCGTGGCACAGGCACAAGCTGCGGCACCCTCTCTTCTTGCGCCGGATCGACCTGGTGCGGGTGATGGTGCGTTTTGGGTCGCAGGAGCGACGTGAGAAAGTTCATTCGCGAGGGCTGCATCGATGCGGACGCGGGCGGCAGAGCAGGCGCGGGATTCTTCGCCCACCAATGTGCGCTTGATGTCGGCGCCGAGGAGTGTTGAAGAGGAAGCAGCGCGTCCGAGTGCAAGTCGAGCAGATCGTGCTGTGCGTCGTCGTCGACGGGGGCAAGACGCGTTATCGGAACGAACACCGAGGACCACTTGGGCGCACGAAAATACTGTCGATTGCCGATCGAGCCGTCCGTATCACCCGCGTGCTTCTTGTCCTGGAAGCGAAACGATTGAAAAGCGATAAAATGGAGACAGTATGAAAACAGTTCGCAGCTTTTCACCTCGTCTCGCAAAATTGTTGAGCATAATGCCATCACGTGACCTGTTTTGCGTAACCAGCGCGAGCAGAAAGTGAATAAGCTCTCACCTCCACGAAGCACAATAACAATCAACAAAATGAGTAAAATGACCGCCGACGCGGGCATGGTACGTATTATATACTGTCGTCCGCCTACCGCTTTTCGGTCGACTCGAGACGTGAGTCAAAACGACGCGCTACTGCTGCGTAAGCAAGAAGAAAAAAGCTATTCCAGCTGAGAAGGGATTAGCACAAGCTAGTTACGCAACAACACTTCTCCATTACCACGAAAATACCCCAAAACGTGTGCTACCTACGCGGGAACCTACGTTCGAACGTCGGCAACGAAGTTATTCTTCCCCTTGGCCGAAAAAAAGCTATTCTCGCAGCGCTATGGTACGAATTTTTTACTTGATTTTAAATAGCCCACGCCACTGGTATTCCGGCTAATAACCGCGAGATAGTACGTATTATACACGCAGTGAGACAACACATCACTGCACAATGCGTGATTAGATCATCAACTACGCATTCACTCTAGCTAGATAGTTACTGCGCTTCGTGGTGGTAAAAACAAATTTACGCTATACACCAAACGCTAGCCACGTCGCACCGTAGACAATGTGATCACGTGACTGCTTTGTCGATCACGTGACCTCTCCAGCGGGAAGACCAGCTAGGGAAAGACTGCACCGCATGCCACGTAGTGTACACTCACCAGTTCAACGCCAAAATGGTAGCCGCGCTTCGGTGGCGCATCGAGGAGACCGCAGAAGCGAACAGTGCCTTTCTGCCAGCCATTCTTCAGCACGCACACGCGACTATCGACACGTATGTTACGTGCGTTGGCGAGATCCGTCTGGCGCATCGAGAAAAACTCGTATCTGAAAGGAGAAGCGAAAGCGCGATGTTCGTGAGAGGGCCTTGAACACGAAAAATGGGGCGAGTAACGACTACATACTGTACTGACGCGCGCAGTTTTGCAAAACAGACCCAATAGACACGAAAATAGCGCATGCGCCACAAGTGGGTGTCTATTTTGACTGCATTAAAATCTAAATCTTCCACCTTACTCACAAACGCAATGTATGCAAAGCGCCTGATTCCGAAATTATGCGACAAAAGATAGATAAAAGTAACTTGCGACTAAAAAGAGATCGTACGCACCGTTTCTGCACATCAGTTTCAGCGATAAGCAAGTTCGCTTCCCACACGTTGATCCTGCAGACGTCGATCGGCGTGACGAAAACGTACGCGTGAAGCGACTCGCACGACAGCAGACAAATAGCGGCAGGATTGATCTGACAGCGAAAGCGTAGCGCAGCGCGCAAGAACATTTCGCAGCTGCGATCGGCGGGTCGAAGAATCGACGCTTTATCCATCTGGAAAACACGTAGAAAACGCTTCGAAAGCTCGAATAATCACCCGCTTGAACAAAACCTTACCACAATCATCTCCGTGTTGTTAGGTGAACCGCCGCGCAAAAAGAATGCCTCCATGTCTCGTAAAAGTATGTAGAACGGTCCCTGATAAGTTTCACGCGCGAAATTGATGGGCGCAGTCGCCATAGTCCTCTCCTTCACGCGAAATTCTATATTCACGGCAAGAATAAAGAAACTCGCGAGTGAGAAATTAACGATAAACTCGACGAGGCTGAAAAGCGAAGAAAAGCGTCGTCGACGAGAATGCGTTCGTATCTCTTGTAAAACGATTGTCTTGTTGAAAGAATATCAGATAAAATAACGACTCCGGAGAGCAAAAAAATAAACGCAATCCCAAATAAGCCCAGTATGCAAAGTGAAATGTAGAAATGATAGGTTTTATTCGAGAAATCCATCGCAGAAATCGTAAATAAGCGAAAAACAACCTGCCAACGAGGAAAAGTAGTCTCATGTAAAAAATCCATTGGTTAGTTAGAAATTGCTAACTTGTCTAATCGATTATCTATAGCAGGGCTGTCTCGATTTTCCGTGTTTTTAGATGGACATGTATTACGAACCCAGGGAAAAGGGAAATCCCCGGGATTTTCTTTTTTCCCTGGGTCGAAATACATATCCCATGTGAGATGAGGTCATTCTTTCTCGAACGCAAAACGCTTCCTTTTTGCGCCGGCTTATCACATTTCACTCTGTTACTTGCTTCGAGCTGTAAAAGCCGAAAGATAGCTAGTTTGCTTGACTACAAAAGGAAAATCAGTCATCATTACTGCAGAAAAGCACATGCAAAGTGGATAAGCCAGTATGATTCCTCCGTGGTGGCAGTCTTGAGTTGCTAGCCCTCAGAAGCGGCTGGTCTTCACAAGATGAGGGTGCATTTGAGAAGTTTTGCGAAACTATCTCTGAATTCTGTTGAGTTTTGACTTTTGGCTTACTGAACAAGCTGAATTAGCACGCAGCAATGAAATGCATGTTAGGGCTGAAAAACTACTGAAGGAACAGAATTCTCACGACTCTTTCTGGCAACAAGGATGCTATCGCTTTCGCTTCTATCTTTGAGCTAGAAGGCCTGTTGATGGTCTCATGAACTGTCGACGCCAACTCTCAGCGTAAAATTTCCCTAATAGCCGCGTTTCGCTGTTAGGCAACGCCTTGGTGACGTTTGACAGATTTCGCCAAATTTTAATTGCGAACCACATTATCCACCATCATCATATGCTTGCGCAGGTAGTCGCAGTGCTACACCTTAGAAGACGCAATCACTGCACTGCACTTTATCAATAGGTCAACAAAAATCGATGCCGTTCATCGATTATTTAACAAATTTCACTGGGTACAGTTTGAATCCACAGAATCTATGCACCTCACCAGCAGTTCTGTGATTTGCACAGCACCGAATAGATTGGAACAGCTTAGTTGCCTTCTTTCGAGCAGAGTTGTTCAGACGTTATCCGTTTATCCCTATCATCGTAGGTTGCAAGTTGCTTGTGGTAAAATTGTCACAAGCGAAATGACGGTAATGCAACACACTGAACTGTTTAGCTAAAACGATTTCGAGTTGCGACAGATGATCGGTTAACTATAAGCACTACAAATAGTGAAAACCAAGGTGACAGTTTGTTCCATTTTACGGACGGAAGAGAGAGCATGGACACAAATTACGACATTTTTGTACACAGCTTCAGATACCGTAATTTATTTTCCAACGGCATCGTTTCAACATGGAATAGTTCGGTTAACACCGCTCATCACGGCAGGCAGAGCTTGCGTGTGTGAGTCCACTGACCGCTAGGATTTCAGCGACAGCTGTACGGAACGTTTGAAGGGACATAATTTAAAAAAAATAATTGGTTATTTAAAAAAAAATAAGTGAGAAAAATTTTCTCACTCATTTTTTTTTAATAATTAATTGGTCACTAAATAAAGTGAGAGATTTATTG
>JAQGBB010001527.1:0-13193 GCA_034691745.1 Prismatolaimus dolichurus
TCACATAAATTAGCTAGTTTCTACCGTGTAATACTCGTGCTCAGCGGTACTCAGCGTACCCAGGCATTGGTATTACACCTACGTATACATACAAGTACGTACACCTACAGATTTGTGCAGTTTTTAGGGCCACTGGCGCACGTCAGTGCCCCTATTGCCGTGGCTCGTGTCTGTCTGTCTGTCTGTCTTTGTGTCTGTCGCCGGCACCATAACTTTCGAAATAAGAGGGATAGCGCGCTGAAACTTGGTGTAGAGGCTCATTGGCCAAAAGTAGGGATTTGTTTTTGACCCAGCCAAATCGGTTCCCTGATTCGGCTCCTGGTCCCAAAAATGTCCCAAAATCAATGGTGACGTCATATGTGTGTGTCCTTCATGGCAGTGGTGGTGCGCGTGTGCGCACTCTTTTTGCCCGTTAAGAAACGAAAATAAAAACAAGTCGGACGTGCGGATACGAAGTTTCACTTACACATTTGCAAACAGCGTCCCTTCAAATAAAAATTATCTTCAAGATTTTTGGAAAAAAAATCGACTGTGCCGCGAGCACATTTTTCAGAAGTCTCAACACTGCTCAGAGCTTTCTTGCTCAGACACCACTGAGTGTGTGATTTGATAAGGGACGAGGTAACCACGGCAAGGAGTCTGCGGAATGGACTAAAATTTTTTTGCTAGAAGTTGTCCATATTAGAAGAATTTTAACATTGGTACAATTTTCGAACCGGTTTTGTTGTTCAGCAGGAGCCCGCCAAAGTTAGCCCACTCGGACACAGCAAGGTAATCCCAATAGTCTTCACTTATTACGTGTAAGTGGGACTAAAAACGGCGCCTCAATCGGTTTCTTCTAGCTCGAGATCGACGCTATAATGTCAACTTTACCGTTGATTTTACATGGGGAAGAAAATTCGATTTTACTTTTTAGAAAAATGTTTTAGAAAACCCGTGAAAACACGGGAAAACTCGGAAAATTTGAGGGAAGGGCAAAAAACCTGAAAAAGAACCTTGCAGAGTCGCGCCTTGTTCCTAGGAGTAAAAAATCCTTAAATGAGCAACCGTATTCAACCGCCCTGTTTTATTCCAAGCAAATGTAGCGTCTGTTTATTGCAGCCGGTCTGTAGTGCGATGCGCGGAGGCACAAGTAAATCGGTAAAGCCGGAACAATAATTTCTTTGTTGTTATGAAACACTCTTGAACACTCGGAAACAGACAGAGGAATCGAGAGAAATTGATAGAGGGACAGGTAGAAAGAGGGTAACACACTGCTTCTAGCGCGAAGGGCGAAAGAAAAGATAGATTTGTGGTCAAACTGAAATTATGTTCCCCTATGCCTCATATTCTCCCACGGGCATTCTGATATGAAACAAATTTCTGTGTTCCGTAATGGAACACATGTAGAGTCGGCAGGTACAAACTTCGGCAGAGACAAATTTCCTCACTTTTTCGTAAAATGCGTGCGATTCGCCAACGCGTAGGCTGAATTTTAAATGTGAGCACAACAATTGAAGCTGAAGTTCTCCTTTGGAATTTTGTGAATCAAGTGCCGGAAGAGTTAAATAACAGCAGCATTAATTGCACAAAAATGGCTTATCCGAAACTAATTACACGGATTGTGAACCACAACTTTTATAAAACACTGTCACCTTAAAGGTGACGTGGCATTAATGCAAAAAGTTGACGCCTTCTCAGCAATTGCTGTAACACTGCTCCATGTCACGAAGTTGCTATGCCATTCGGTTGATGCAAATGTTTCTCGTTCTCATCTGCCGACCCATCAGCGTGTAGATGTGACACTACTTCCAGGAGTAAAAGCGGCACCGAATGCATCCAATACACCTTCTCTCGGCTTTCGTCTTGCTCCATCCCTCAGCCGGTTTCGCCCGAAATATCTTCGTGATCGGCGGCTTTAATGCTCAAGAGCCGCTCGATAAATTTGCCGTCTTTGACACTGAAACGTCATCGTGGAAAAGAGCAAAAGAGATACCCGAAGCGCGCGACCAGCTCACAGCCACCACGGTTCACGGGAACATCTACGTAATTGACGGTGTGTACATCTACGGAGATTCGGTTCTTCCTCCCCGCTCGTTTGTCTACCACGAGAAATCCGACAACTGGACACTGGCCGCACCTCTGAAAGACCGCCGCGAAGGGTTCGCTGTCGCCGCTTTGGCCGGAAAGATCTACGGATCGGCGGTTCGGCCTTCGATCGTCGAGTGACCGATGTCACCTTTCAGCCCACCGGCGAGTGTCTCGACCTGGCCGCGAACGAGTGAACCCCAATTGCCGACATGAGCGTCGTACGGTACCGGCTTGCCGCGGTGGCTCTTGATGGTCGCATTTTCGCCATCGGCGGCGAGAAGGAACCAGACGGTCCGCCGATGCGAACTGTAGAGGCGTTCAACCCGAAAACTGGCCAGTGGTCGCCGGTGGCGTCAATGAGCATCGACCGCTATGAGCACTGCGTGGCGGTTCTCGACGCGAAAATCGACGCGATTGGTGGAACAACGTGGAATGATTTTGGTCCGTCGGTGACCCGCTCTGTTGAGGTATATGACCCGAAGCTCGGTGTGTGGAAAAGCGTCGCCGACATGAACGTGAAGAGACGTCTGTGCGCTGCAGGCGCATTTGAGAGGCGGATTTTTGTTATTGGAGGTGACGACGGTTCATTGACACCCTTGGATATCGTCGAAGTATACGATCCAAATGAGGACAAGTGGATTATTCTACCGTCACCTATGCCTAATCCACGTTGGGGACATGCAGTTGTGGTTGACGATGTGCCCGGTTCCACAGGATTTTCAGCGTCATCGTCGTGCTCATTAACACTGTTCATACTTTGCGTACTGTTCTTCTTCATCATATATTAAACAATTTAGTTTAGTTCAGGCTTCTAGAATGGTTACGGTGCCGGGGTCGAAAATTTTCAAAATTTTTTTGCTCAAAATGACGTAAAAAATAGGTCTGTTGCTGCCGAAAAGTGATTTGGACGACAAAATTGCCCGGGGGAGAGCGGGGGGGGGGATAATCTGTGTCAACCACTTCAGCTATCCTTTTTCTTCCGCTACGCTCCCAGCAGGATGTAAAAATTTAAAAAAATATAAATTGTCTTCAAATGTCAGCATGCAATGTACAATATTAATAAAAGAATGATGCTCTATGTCTGAGATTTTCCTGACCTTTACAATATTTTCTTAGTTTTTTCTTGCGCAGAGATAGACTCAAATTCATTCAGACAAAATTATTGATTTTTTTTGTTTTGCATGGGAATTTTTTTGCCTTCGCTCTCATGGTTGCCGAATTTGGTTATAAAGAAATGTGTTGTCATGTTTTCGCCGATGAACGGCTTGCCCGAAGTAGCATTTGTATAAAATATTACATGCTTATAGGTATGAAGTAGAGTTACGACATCACGCCAGTGCTATATTACAAAAACGACAAAAGCAACATGCGATCAATTTCGTCTTTGTTTGTTCGCCGCCATAAAATAAGCACCTGTCACCGTCTCACTAACCCCAATTACTTGTTCGAAGCGCATCCCACACAGCTTTTTGTTGCTCAAAAACATCGCCTCGCTTTTCTTCCAATGAGAACGATCTTGTCGAGCTCGGATATCGCTAATGAACGTCCCGGGAGCGCAAGACACCGCGTAGCTAAATTTACGTAGTCCGCAGAAAAATAACGCCCACATTTCTCGTCGGAGGGTCGTTTCCGTTTGCTTCTTCATCCTCACCGATGACGTCATTACGGTGTCATTGCGTACATGGTTGTCGCTGAAATCTCACTTAGCAATGTCGGTGATCAAAAATCGATTTATTCACTTATTGATCGATCAGAGCTAGAAAAATGCTAGACGGGTTAGAGGAAAACATTCTTTCAAATTCAGCGGCCGACCACGATCTTCAAAGTCATTCAAGGACATGCGGTGACTACGAATTCGCCACCATTGGCATAAAGTTTCCTCTTCTCGTTATCATCACTCCTATTTTCTGTCTGCTCGGCGCAATCGGAAATCTTCTCACCATTCTCGTTTTCTCACGACCGCGCGTTCGATCGACGAGCAGCTCGTACCTGATTGCACTCGCCTGCTGCGATATCGGCGTGCTCGTCACCTTCGTGCTCCTCTACTCGGTCGAAGTGGCGTACGACTCCTATCAGAGCTTTCGCCTCTACGCAGCGTGGTTCACCTACGCGAAACCCGTATACTTTCTCAGTCACGTGTGCCAGATCGGGTCCGTCTACCTTACGGTAGCCGCAAGCGTCGAACGCTGGATCATCCAGAGCTTCAGACGCCTCTGGAGTCACGTGACCACGGGTCAAACGACAGTCACAATCCTCTTTATTTTTCTTCTCACTTTCGCGTTTACGGCCACCAAACCTTTTGAACTGGACGTCGTCGAGAACGTCGAATGTGAGGGTAAATTTGGAGCATTTACCCTAGCGCAAAGCGAGCTTCTAAAGAACGAGTCTTACTACACTATCTACTCGCTTTGGGTCTCGAGCATCTTTTTTGTGTTCCTCCCGTTCTGCCTCCTGCTTCTCTTTAATGGACTGATCGTGTGGACGATCGTGCGTTCTAAAACGCCGTTCTTCGGCGCGCAGTCGGAGTCGAACACGATGGACTTGACGGTGAATATCGTCGTTCAGCAAAAGAGGACGAAGAGAAAACGGACGAGGGAGATGACGCAGGTTCTTCTCGTCATCGTCGGCGTGTTCCTCGTCTGTAACGCTCCGTCGGTTGCGCTTTCGGTGCTCGAGAAGGCGGCGATAGACTGGTTGGGTGAGAACGACGCATTTTACTCGTTCGCGCGCGATGCGGTGAATCTACTCGCCGTGGTGAACGCGTCGGCGAACTTTATCGTCTACGTCGTCTTTGGACGGCAGTTTCGGGCTGAGCTGAAGAACATTACGTGCAGCTTCACGAGGAAGCTTCTCTGGTGGCGGTCGTGGAACGTCGAGATGTGGTCGGAGATGTCGATGCTGTCGCCTATGCACACAGCGTAGGCCTGGGCGTCTTTTTTAGCTGGATTCCCATGCGGATAGTTTGTCAGGTCAAGAGCTCGCTAATGCCGAAAGAATCCTTGCAAGATGTATGGTTTTCGGCTATCGAGAATAAGCTTTCTTTACAGAGAATCCTCGGAGGTTTTTCTCGAAACAAGGTGTCCCACTCTACAAGTAGATTAGGGCTTGCAAGTAACTGGTTCAATGCTGATAAGTTGAATACAGTAAGACTTTCGGCGCATCGCAGAAGTTGCTGCTTCGTGATCAAGCTGCAAAAAATTTTGCTAACTGTTCGAAAAAAATTCGAAAAAATTCAAAAACTAAATTTTTCACTACTCCGTTGCATTAAAAAATTTACAATTTTTGTCAAAAATTTTGTTTTTTGGAAAAAATTCTGGAAGGTAAAAGTGCAATTTTCCGCGGTCCCGGATCGAAAACGGGAAAATAACAAGAAAATAATCCCCGGGAAAACAGAGAGAACAAAAAAAATTTTGTTTATGGTGTCCGGAAACGGAAAGGAAGCGGAAAATATAAAATCGACCCGGAAAAAACAAGACATAAATTTGATTCGAAAATTTTTAATGTTTGCGCATGGCAGTCATGTGTATTAACTGCAACTCGCAACGGACCGCTCAAAAGTTGCACTTATGCATGTCCCACTTACGCATGGTTGTCTGTATTCGAAAAAATTCGACAACAAAATTCGAACTTTTTGCTGAAAAAATCAAGAAATGAAAACTACGAACTGTTTTGACATGTGAAAACTTGTGCCAGTGTTATACAAAGCCCTATTACCCTTTGTGCTTCATTCCTGGAATTTCCTCGTGCATTGTTACGTATCCGATGAGGTTTTGAAAAAAATCCATTATACTGTAGCAGAGTGTGCATTCTAATACCAAAATCGAGTACTACTAAACGTAACTAGAACGTACTTGTTTGCTTTACGTACAGTAATACCGCGCCGTGGTTTGCGGTAATGGATAATTTTTTCACATCCAGCAGAATTTGTCAAAAAATCGCCCATTCATTAAAACGGACTTCCCAGCAAAAATCCTGGCGCTACGCTATGTAAAACACGCGCTATGGGCACGCTACGTAAAACACTGGATGCGCATGAACATACGAGTAGTTTTCTCTCACCCTTAGCAGCACTTAACTTTTTAGCCAAAAGCGATGAAGCAGTGGATATCTGTGGCGTCAACTTGCTTTTGTTCATCGCATCAGAGCTTCTTTGTCAGTGGCGTAGTCAGCAGAGGTTAAATTTTGAGTCAGTTGCGTATCCAGTAGGGTTCGCATAGAGATCAGTTACATGGCCAGTAGGGGATGGGGTCAGTGGCTTAGCCATCAAAGGCAAGAGTCGGTAAGTATTGAGGCCATTGTCGCGCTGTCGGCTCTCATCTTCATGTTCTTTTTAGTCCTACTGACTAGTGGACCTTATGCAGTGGGAGGAAAAGGGCCTTCACCAGCCTCCTCACCGGTGTCTGCGCGCACGATAGACACCACAGGTACAACAGGCACCATAGGTACCACATTTTCCTATTTGAAATTTGTCGACGTCGTTCCTGTTGACCTGCTAGATTTTTTCGCAAATTTCGGTGGCATGATTAGCCTATGGCTAGGTGGGAGCGTTTTAATCTTTATACACGTTTCAGGTATTCTGCAAAAGCACTATGCTTGCAGCTCCTAGTCAGAAAGCCCAAAGAAATGCCAAATGGTGGAGAGGGTACTTCTGCGGTTTCGAATGAACGAAAATAGTACTCCGAAGCAAACGCCGATGGCCTGAGATCGCCGGAACAGCAAGCTTTCGCGCAGTTAACTTCTAACCTCTAGCGTCTAACCTCCAGTGTCTTTTACGCGCGCGTATTTTAAGCTTGGCGTTGAAGACGAACTACACTTTAACAGTGGCTGTGAAATATTTATGTGTGAAACGAGACGAATAAGTCTCAATTTTACCTTTTGCAGTTTTTTGCACCCTGCTTTAAGCGCATCACTGCGATTTCGTTGAATGTGAGTTTTAGGTTCATTATCAAACACAGCCGACGAATCTGACTTGTTTCTAATGTTCAAAGCTTCCTTTCGTTGGCGCTGATATTTGCGAAAAAGCACAGCTGCAGCTATAATTGCATTCTCTTGATATGTGTGCCACCTGCGATGTTTAAAATATTGTCAGAAAAGTCAAGCCCATTTCGTAGTCTTCCTTTGCAGTCTAGACTTGACAGTCTAACGCGCGTACATGTTTGTACATAGTGCAATCTGCATCCGACCTTTACAGCTGTGCGAACACGCAGAACTTTGTCAAATACAGTAAGGGGCTGTCCATTTATGACGTCACGTAAAAAGTCGAATTTTCAGATCTCCCCCCTACGTCACGGGTTTTTGGATACTTATAACACATAAAATCACTTTTGGCTGGACCCTTCTCCCCTCAAACCGTGGCGTCATGAATGGATGGTCCTTAATGTCAATATTTGCTATTACTGAAAAGCCGATAGCGAACTAAAAGAAAATCTTTTTCTTCTCAAGCACAGTTGTAGCTCGTCTCGTAAAAACAGTTTTCAAACGCAGACATTGCGTTCAAAACCGAAGATGGCCAGCCGCGCAGATGAACCCATTGGTGAACTTGGCTTCAGCAAAAAATGGTTCGAGGGCCTAATGCAACGCGCCCTGAAAACGACGTCCACCCTGGTCTATGTCGACGGGCAAAAACTCGACGGTGGGTTCCTCTCGCTGATCGCTAGCATGAAAATGGTTTGGAACGTCGAGAGCCATGCCGACAAGGGTCATGCCCGAAAGGTCGTCATCAAAATTCCAAACATCGCAAAAATCAACGCGATGCTCACCGACGTGCACGCTGGTGAGAATGAGGCTGATAAACATAAGTTTGAAAACGTCATGGGCAGCGACGTACTCGCATGGGCCCACCGCACCGAGTGCCTCGCCTACGAACTATTCAACACCGGCGGTCGTCAGCCACATATTCCAATGGCGAAGTATTTCTACTCGGAAATGCGCCAAGGCGACAACGACGGTGTTCTCATCATCGAAGATCTCACTGGAATCGCAGCGATACCGAAGATCGGCGAGGGACTGACCCTTGGTCAGCTTCGGTCAGTCATGAAAGCGCTTGCTGGACTACATGCATTTGGTCTGCAGAATCCTGACTGGAATGCTGATGGCCGTTTTGCATTCGCAAGAGAGCGCATAAAGGGGTTCGAAGGCATGCTTCGAAAAGGGGGCGAGACGATACGCGAGCTTCCAGAAGCAAAAGGAATCGTCAACATCACCGACGAGCAGCTCCATCGCATGTGCGACCTCGAAGAGATCATCGAGCTCACTGAGCACAACCCAACCGTTATCGTTCACGGCGACCTCTGGGGAAACAACATTCTCTATCGGCTGGATGAGAGGGGCGCGCTCTCAGATGAGCTCGCAGCGATCGTTGATTGGCAGATCACTCATCCGGGACCGCCTAGCGAAGATATCGCGCGCGTGATGGGTTCGAGCGTTAACGAGAAGATCAGACGTGAGCATGAGTTTGAGCTGATCGACGAATACTTCCAGCATCTTGAGGAACTGATGGCTGACAGTGGTGTTCCGATTCCGTTCACGGTCGACGACGTAAAGAGTCTTTATCGTAAGTCGTTCAAGCTGGGTGCAGGCGTTTTGCTGATGGGCGTTTCCGTTTTGGTCTCTTCTGGTGAATACACCGACGAAAACAAAATGGCGCTTTTTCGTCGGACACAAGCCGGAGTCGAGGACGCGTTGAAATTCATGTAGACAACGGTTTTAGTGAATGGTTGCTTAAGAGACCCTTCCAGGAGCTTTTATCCTGTTGTGTAGAGGGACTGTCAAGTCAAAAACTTGAAAACAGTGAAAAAACATGTTAATGATGTCATATTTGATCAGATGCCTGGCTTATTTGATGAAATCTAATCAATTTGGTTCATATTCTTTTTTCTTCAAATCATGCAATATGTTGCATAAGCTTGTAACGTAGCAAATATAATCGCGGATCTTGAAGCGCTGAGAAACGTGAGAAGAAAAATCTTTTTTGCCCACTGACGCACGTCAGTGTGCTTTATGCAATCGGAGCTGTCTGTGCGTGTGTCCATGCGTGCGTCCATCACGCAGCTCTCGAACGAAAAGTGCACCCAAGCGATAGCCATACCTGACACAATATCCGCTACTCAAATGTAACCAAGATTTTACTGCAAATTTGAGGGGGCTACTATGAGCAAGCGAGTCCACTCGTAAGGAAAAACGTACTACGGTAATTTTTACGTTTTGAGCCTTTATCCGCGAAATTTCGCGTTTTTTGTATCGCTGTGGTTTTGCAACGTTACGGGATTGCTCGCCAACGAGGTATCGTGTCAGGCTAAGAGCAGTACCGTTCCCGAGAGCTTTGGTGGAGTTTTGACCCAAAAATGGGTACCTTAATATCTTCAAATGAAAATGTAACAAACCGAAACATGTTGAGTCAGCAAAATGACTGCATGGAAAATACGTTCTTCCTCTTCAAAAGCTCACTGAGTTTTTTCCGAAGTTTCGAGAACACGACGTTATGTATATGGACGTCCCTTCGAAAACTTGTTCTAACGGGGTTCAATCGGTCTCGAAACAGCATGGGGACAACGGGTGGATAGTTTGGAAGACGGCCTCGAAGCAGCTAACTGCAGGTGGCGTCCTAAAGACATGCCTTGTGCCTCCGCTGCAGACGGTCAGTGATTCCATGTCTATCGGGCGCCACAAACCGCAGGGGCCTAATCGATGGTCAAAGACCGCTAGTGTCAACCTTCCACAATCGCTTGAACTCAGGATCTTTCTTAGCTTTGCTGTCGGGCTACATTAGCCAGTGACAAAAGTGCAACTGCGAGTGTTTTCTATTCTAATTGAGGTAGCACAGTTTTATCACACAGGGCAATCTCGTATTGCTCCTCCGCCAAGCACACAATGCTCATGCGCCACTGCGGCGATAAAGCCAATTATTAGCAGTGCACCGCGTGCCACTTCGCCTCGGCCTTTTCTTCTAGAAGATTGATCCTCTCGAGCTCAGCCGCATCCACAACAAACGTCGTGGGATTTCATTCACGACCGCGCACAGAAAATTAGTGCCCACCTTCCTGTTGAAGGAGCAAGCTAGCAATCTTCTTAGCTGCTGACGTAGTTTCGTTTCCGTTTTCGTTTTGACTAAGTTGTGCACTAATAATTATGGTATCATCGCGTACCCTATTCTGCTTTTTGTCGTACGCTATTTCTCATTTTTAAAGGTCTCGCATTAAAACACGTGCCCATGATATCATTTATTGATCGATTAGAGTAGTGAATGGCAGAAACACTACAGCACAACGGTTCTCTTCACAACGATTCCTCGCAGGTCGGCGGGTGCGGTGGCTACGAATTCGCCGACGATCTCTACATAAAACTTCCTCTGCTGGTCATCATAACTCCGGTTTTTTGCCTGCTCGGTGCAATCGGAAACCTCCTCTCGATTGTCGTCTTCTCTCGACCACGTTTTCGATCGACGAGCACCTCCTATCTGATCGCACTCGCCTGCTGCGATATCGGCGTGCTCGTCACCTTCGTGCTCCTCTACTCGGTCGAAGTGGCGTACGACTCATATCACAGCTTTCTGCTCTACTCGGCGTGGTTCACCTATGTGAAGCCCGTCTACTTCCTCAGTCATGTGTTCCAGATTGCGTCCGTCTATCTCACGGTCGCAGCAACGGCCGAACGTTGGATCATCCACAGCTTCCGGCGCCTCTGGAGTCACGTGACCTCAGGCCAAACGGCTGTTACGATCTTTTTCGTGTTTCTCCTCACCTTTGCGCTTACGGCGACGAAGCCGTTCGAGCTCGACGTGGTCGTGAGCGCCAAGTGCGAAGGCAAATTTGGGGCTTTCGCGCTGGCGCAGAGCGACCTTCTGAAGAACGACTCCTATTACACTATCTACTCGCTCTGGGTCTCGAGCATCTTTTTCGTGTTCCTCCCGTTCTGTCTCCTCCTCCTCTTTAACGGGCTGATCGTCTGGAAAATCGTGCGTTCTAAAACGCCGTTCTTCGGCGCACAGTCGGAGACGAACACGACGGACCAGACGATGAACATTGTCGTTCAGCAAAAGAAGACGAAGCGAAAGCGGATGAGGGAGATGACGCAGGTTCTTCTCGTCATCGTCGGCGTGTTCCTCGTCTGTAACGCTCCATCACTTGCGCTCTCGGTGCTCGAGAAGGCGGCGATGGAGTGGCTGATCGAGAACGACGCGTTCTACTCGTTCGCGAGGGATGCGGTGAATCTGCTGGCTGTCGTGAACGCGTCGGCGAACTTCGTCGTCTACGTTGTTTTTGGGCGGCAGTTTCGCGCTGAGCTGAAGAGCATGGGATGCGGCGGTGTGAACAGGCTCGCGTGCACCTGCTGGCCGTCGACGATGGAGATGTGGCTGAAAATGGCGAAGCTGCCACCCGTGCAGGCGGTGTAGATATTTTTGTGATGAGAGCTGAAAATGGCAAGAAATTGATACCGTTGCGCTTTGGCCAGCCAATTTTTCGAGTCTGCAAAGCATTCTATTCTAACGAATTACCGTATTTTTCTACTTATAGCCCCAGGGCACTAAACTTGATTTTGGCCATTTTAGGCAAAAAATTTTGTTCCAAATTTAGCCCTCTCCCGTGCCACTTATAGCCCTCGGGGATACAAGTGGTACTGAGAGCTTCGAAATATCCATAAGAATATACATCAACGATCAAGCAGTTGCATTCACATCGGACGAATTGGAGGCGGACCGTAAAATTATAAGCGTGCTGGTTCACAATTTTTTCATCAACCTCAATGTTGTGCAGTTGTGGTTACCAAAGTGAGGATCACTGAGAAGAAAAAGTGCGTTGGTGCGACGGACAAAAAACTTTTTTTCTAGATTTAGCTCCCTCGTGCCATTTATAGCCCCCGGGGCTATTTCCAGAAAGAGCTAAAAGTGGAACAGTACGGTATTTCAACTTCTAAAAATGAAACGTCTATGTTTGAAATCATGTCCTCGTATGAAGAAGCACTGTGCAGCAGTTAGTGTTTTGAAGGAAAGGGAAAATTAGTTTTCCTTCGGGGTTTTTGGGAAAAAAAAGTAAAACTCCCTGGAGGTCGGAAGAAAAAGGAAAACCTTGATGGTACCGAAAGGAAAGGAAAACTCCTGAATGGACGGAAGAAGAAGGAAAAGGAAAACCCGTGAAGGTTTTCCTTTAAAACACTAGCAGCAGTTACTACACAAGGAAAAGCGTGTCTATCCTCGAAGCCTATTTTACGCACAGATGGGCTCAAACGTTCAGGGAAAACAGACTTCTGCGAGGACGAGTTTTCTGTCAGCGTTTTCGCCGCTGAATTGACATCATTTCTTACAGGCACCCATTTTTTTATTTTTTAGCAAAACATCAAACGCCATTTGCACCCCACACCTGACGTGGGCGATATTTTGTGCTGTAAATTACAATGCCGATGGCCAATGAGCAAAGCTGAGCGAAAGCATTGTGAACACACAGCTGAGCTATCGGCGGAGAATCACATCTAGCGTTGACTCACTATCTTTCTAATGCTGGTAAAACTTCTTTCAGTATTTCATCGTGCCTGGTGTGCGCAGCATGTAAGAAAAGGATACCCTATTGCCAGACGTCGATTACCCCTTCTATTCCCCTCGAAAAATCAAAAGTTAGCAGACGTCCAGGGTTTCCTAATACACTGTGTTCTACATCCAGATGGTGGAACACCTTAATGTTCCAAGCTGTTCCACGGTGTTCCAAGGGCTTCCAGAGTTTTCCATCGCGTTTTTTTTTGTTGGGGCTGTTTTTTTTGTCGCTAAATACACTGAGTAGCTAACGCCGTGCGGCACACGAGTGAAAATCTGTGGTTTTGTCATTACATTCACAAATTGTCGCGTTAGAGTTTGCTTCCCGCAAGCTTTGGCGTTTATTTTTTGGCTTAAGGCAGGATGCCCTTCCAGCTTTGCCGGTTTACTTGTTACTCACGTCTGCTCGTCGCAGGGTAAAATGAGCATTCTGATGTAGTTTCACGCGACTTGCGTTTTGCAATTCTTCACACCCACTGCACGTTTTCGTACACTGACACTATTGTGTATTTTTGACGATGGGTCCCTGTGTAAAATGTTTCAACCAATAGCAGTGAAGGAGATGGATGGCGCTGTTTTAATAGGGTAAGCAATTCAGGTT
>JAQGBB010001528.1:0-13193 GCA_034691745.1 Prismatolaimus dolichurus
ATGCTTTGAGGAGCAAAACGAGCTACTACACGACTGCGTAGACAAAGTATTACTTGCGCAGTTTGCTTTACAAATTTTGGTAAACCTACTTGACTCTTTAACGCGCAGCGTTACCTAGCAAAATTTTACATCGATCTTTTACCAAGGTATATTAGTGTGGGCTGCAGATGTGTCCAAAATAAACTATTATTTTCCGCTCCATGAATATTCATTGACAAATTTTCTTTTCCTGCAGTGGCTAGACAGAAAAAACACTAATAATTCACTTCGTTCCCCTATCCAGAAATACACACTGAAGGCAGCAGCTTTCTTGTCACCTTGAAACTTCACTTGTGATACCGTGTGCTCAGCACGTGTGTACGATGGCGGTCACTCGCGGCTACTCATTATGCGGCGTGTGTCGGCGTATTGACGACTCGCTGAGCGCTGTGCATGCGAAGGTGACAGTAATTAGATCACCGATGTCGATTAGCTTTCCCTATGCACGTGACGTAAAAGGTCCTCTCGTCGACGATGCCGGACTAATTACTCACTGCGTACGATTCCTGCGGGACTACGCAGACAAAAAGCATAAGTAATGAAGAGCAAATTATCGATGGTTACTGACGCATAAAAACACAACCTACATACTGTGGTCGTCGATTTACGCCATTCCGAGCAGTTTTGCTTTTCTGTGAAACCCTCAGAGCAGCGTTACTTTTTGGTCACACAAACGACTTTTTCTGATCACCCAAAAGATAAACTTTAGCTTAAGTCATAGCTGAATACTGCGATTAGAGATCTGGATCAAAGCCTAAGCCTCAACTATAAAGTTAAGCTAAATGATGAAACTAAAAGTCGTTTGGGTGATCAAAAAAGTTTTTTCTCAGAGTGAAGATAAAAAGCAGAAGTTCTGCTTCGGTGGAACTTCTGAGAAACCGTATTTTCGTGGACACACTTGCAGAAAAGTTTAGGGTGGGCTGCTCCTTTTTCAAACTGTCGTTTTGTATTCCATCAACTTTCGTCACTCCTACAGTTGCTTACGTGACTACTGAAAGACTTCTAGCGCATGTTTTCCGACAGCTTGACTGTCGCTAGCTGACAGCACTCTGCCTAACCAGCCACGTGACTCACTCAGATCCATGTGAAGGTCGTTGCGAGACTCGATTCGAAGAAGATTCATCCCTCCTAGAAAAACTTACTTTGAAGAAGAACGTGTTTCCGTGAAAGTTACAAAGGTTAAGCATGCGCACAAACTGCGCAGGGATGATACGGAGTTTCGTTTTAATTAAGAGCCAATCTCACCGATGATAACACCTACGCACAACCTGCCGGCTTGACCTTCGGTCCTTTCACAAAAATAGACACTAATGATAACATGTTTTGATGTTGGCGAACGTGCACTTGCCGATTTTCGCCCAGATTTATTCGAAAATAGCTCTCCAGCTTGCACCAATTAGCTTCCTCATTTCTCACATCCAGGGTCGCTTGACGAAAAAGGAAAATGGTGCAACAGAACACGGCACTCGCGAAGGTCATCACGGTCATCCTCTTCGCTGCGAACTGCGACAGCTTTATGCTGAAGGTGAGTGGGCAGTGTTGGCGCACTCACTTCGTGCATGGCTGAGCTTGAAGTACTTTTAGAAGTTGTTTCCGAAGATCCTCGTAGACCCTTTTGCGTTGGATTCGGGTTTGTGGGCTTCTCTAAGCAAAGCGTCAGCCTGCTGTACTGTATGAAATTTTAGCTCAGCTAATTCTGAAGCCAAAACTGCGTATCGAGCGTGCACCCGAGAGCAAGATGATCGTCGCTGGCGCATCAGTCGCTCTCGAGTGTGCGGCCTTCGGTACACCCTTACCGGTGATCGAGTGGTTCAAGGATGGAAAGCGCATCAAGCAGGGTTGGGCCGAGGACGTGCCGAACGTCATTGAAAAGGCTGAAAACTACGGTCGACGCGTCTACGACCAGGGTGGTACAACAGGGGTCCTCAGACTTGACAACGTGTCGCCCAACGATGCAGGCACTTACGCATGCACTGCGAGCAATAGTTATAAGACGAAAACGGCAGTCGCATCGCTCGATGTGGTCAAAGGTGAGAAGCTGAGGTTCCCTAAAAACCGAATCGTTTTATGAGGTTGAGGTTGTTTAGCTGAGAAATCGCCGGAAATGGCTGAAGGCTCGAAGCGAGAGGACGGTAATGGATCTCCGGCACACATCTATATGCATACGGATACGCGCATCGAACGTGAGGGCGCTACGGTGCAGCTCCTTTGTCGAGCTTCCGGGTCGCCGCAGCCGGTCATCTCTTGGCAGGACGAAAACGGAAATCCGATTCGCAACGATGACTACTATCAGGTAGCTGGCTAATTATAGTTAGAGATCGTGAGGATAGCTTGGCATACTGTATCGCTGCACAGGTCTCATCGATTGGCGATCTTGTAATCAAGAACGCTAACTTCGAGAAGTCCGTAAAGTACACTGGCGGTGGCTACAAGTGCACCGCCTCGAATACGTTTGGCTCCGCTAGCGCCGGTGCATTCTTCTATCCTACTAAGGTAAGCTATGAAACACTACAGAAGTTTTCTTCGGATTGAGAAATGACTTCTATTTTTGCAGTACGACAGCGAAGATAAGCTACAGTGATGAATGGTACCGAAATAGTGGCAGTTGTGCTTGAAATGCTCCAAGGATCAGTTTAGTTAATGAGACAGCGATTCTTGCAATGTGTACATTCACGCGACACGTTAAGCGTAAAGCAAGTCATGACGTCATGCTCTGCTGCGATTTCTTGTCAAGTTATTACCGTATACGCATTCAGAACGCACACAACCGCTAATAAGCTTACAGAGTTTAAAATAACCAAAGTAACATAGTTGTTGAAATTGAAAATCAAAGTCGCATGCACACATAATAAACTCAACATATTTCGAACCAATACTTTGTATAATAAATTACAGTAAGCGTTTTCAATTAAGAGCCTGCTACAGCAAGAAAATTACTCTGTAAGAAAATGCATTCTGCATCGAAGATAAGTCCTATGTAAAGAAGATAAATTTAGATTCTACGTATCGTACACCCGATTGCGGCACATTCAGACGGCAACTTAGCTGTCATAGGCTGGCGCTTATGTATGTCAGGGGCGGCCAGTTCAGGGGCTAAGGGCTACATTTAGCCTTTTGAGCCAAAAATTTCCTATCAAAAATGGTGTCCGTTTAGTATTTTTCCTATGTTCATGTGTTAGAAGTGGTCTCTAAGCCCAAAAATTCCAGGTGCCTCTGATGTAGGCTTGTGACACCAATTATGGGACACATGATATAATGACCTGTGTGGCTCTACGACGTTTGTGGGAGTTCTGTGTTTAAAAAATACGTACCTTACCCCAGCTATGCTACACAACTGTGGCAAGATACGTACATACGACTACGTTGTTACATCACACTACAAACGGCTGCAAAACACCTCTTTTCCGGAAAGCACTACGACCTCATCATGTGATGTTAGTTATTGATGAAACATGCGGAATTGTGTCGGCTGACTTGTTTGACGTCTTTCAAAATAGTCTTATAAACCGAACTTTAATTATTCTCCTTGTGCTTCTACGTGCTGCTAGCATTCTGCTTGTTAGCTTTGATGGCGTCAACTCGCCGTCCGCTCCATAAACAGCAAAGATATTAATAGAGAAATAATTCTTCTGAAAGCTCGTGCCCTTTTGTTTACTCGAAATATCAAGTTGCAAATCAGTGAGTAATAAAGCGGCTCAAATGTGGCAAAACAAGGCCAAGTCTCGTGGTCAGCTTACTTCTTCGCATGTGCCCTACGAGTAGTTCAGTCACCTAGCAACGGCCTAGCTGATATAGCCGGCGACCGTTTGTGTGCGAAAGAGATAATATACCAGTCTATAACTGTCTTTCCTAGAAACGAAGCGTGCGAATGCCATCGGTTCTGGCCATTACTGCAGTTCTTCTAGCGTCGGTCGAGGTCGATACGATGGTCAGAGCTTGTAAGTAGTAGCAGTCGTAGGCAAAAATTATGTTTGACATATGCGTAAGCCCATTTTCTGCATTACTGTTTCCTACGAAGGACCTACGGGACAATTCCTTTGTCTATAGGGGCCGTGCAAAAAGCACGTGCTCGAAAAAAATGCTGTTTTTGGACCCCCATCTCCCCCCTTCGTGCTCTTTTTTACGTGTAAGGGATAGGCTATGTTTAACGCATAACGTGCTCTTTTTGCTCACTCCCCCACCCTCCCTCCTCTCAGGCACGTGCTTTATACATGGCCCCATATCGCAGCAGCTTGCTCGTCGAAGAACTGTCACAACTCAACTCGTACTTCTCTGCACTCAGATTCAAAGATCGAGCGTCCGAGCACATCGAAAACCTCGCCTTGGTATATTTAAGCTACATCTATTATCCAACTTCGCTCATCTACTCAACCTCGCACGCAACACGGAGACAGACGAAAAGCTAAATGCTTGTTTGATTACTCAAGACTTCTCAATTTCGACTTCAACAACGCTTCGAGTACTTCGATAAAATCCCTTGTGCATCGTGACATAAGAAACTTTGAAAAGGCAGAATAAAATAGTCCAACTCCGGAGATTAATCAAAAAGTACGGTGGATACTAGCTTTGTTAGTAAACTTTGTTGTTCGAATCGATTTCACGGAAGTGCTATACATGGCTCAGACGTTATAGCGTGTCTCTTCAGTTGAGATGGCGTTGGCACAGAATGGCGCCGAAGCACTTCAAAATTTGAGACACGCGATGTCGACACGAAAGTTTTGACCGAAAGCACGTGAGTCATGTAACGAGAGGCTTACTTTTCGGAAACTAGACGACTTCTCGTCACAGCAGCGAACCAAAATAGCCAACACATAGTGAGGGGGGCGTCCATTTATGACGTCACGTAAAAAGTCGAATTCTCGGACCCTCCCCCTTCTTCACGGGTTTTGGATACTTATAACACATAAAATCACTTCTAGCTGGACCCCCTCCCCTCAAACCGTGACGTCATAAATGGAAGGCCCTGAGGTTAAAACGACTTGACGTTGTTTTAACTCCAACAAATAAATCTTCGATTCTGACCAAAATACTTAGCAAAACTTCAAAGCAATCGACGGATAATGAATGGCATAAATGTCGCGCAAAACTACGCTGATTAACAGAGAAGCTAATGGTCACATAATTTCCGAATGACGCATCATGTTCTTTCTCGCCGTCGAGACCTTCTTCGGCGCAGACGAGTTTTGATGAAAACCACCGTTGCTATTGCTCGTATTGTTGTTCATCGACGTCGTCGAGCTGCTTCGAATGATAATCGTCGGCGGTACGACAGCGAGTTGATGTTGATTCGGAGTCACCGCTTCACTGACCGACGTTGAATCAGTGTCGGCCATCGAGTAAGGCGATGGGACTGCATTGCTCGATGCATTAGCGTTATCGAATCGGGCACTCTCCAGGTCGAACTCGACACGTTGAACTGTCGTCGCTGGGAGCATTGTTACGGAATCCTCCGTTGGGGAGAGGTCGTCCGATTCGTCGGCGGCTGAATCCTTCTCTGTCGGGTAGATTCCGCTTTCCTGGGAGAACGACGATGCGGCATTAGTTTCAAATGATCGATCCATCCTCTAGGTTATCACCTCCATCTCATCAAGCTCTCTTGCTGAACAGCTTGGCGTGTTTGGCACTGCACATGTGCTGTGGAACCGGGCGAAGTCGATTCGGTACTCGCCGTCGTCACGCTGGTAGGTGACGAGCTTTTCGAATCTGTAGAGATTAGAGGACACTGCTATGTGTGTTAACATCCATTCCACTACATTTGTAGTTGTACTACTGAAAATGAGAGAAAAATTAAATAAAACAAGAAGTTTATTTTTAAAAAATTTATATTAAATTTAAAATTTAATTAAAATTTTTAGTTGTTTATTTAGTTTAAAACAAAAAATATTGAAAACATAAAAATTAATTAGATAGTTAAACTATTATACATAATTATTTCTACTATTATATACATTTGCATCAATAACGTTTGACTGGCGTCTACTCGTTTTTGCCTACTCCCCCCGCTCCTCGATTGAAGTGACGTCATAGCATCTAGAAATTATTTTTGCGTTCACGCTAAAAAGCTATCGTGAGTGACTGCTTTCCGCATAGTCCGAAAGCGAAAAGCGATACTTCTTTCCTTTCCCACACGTACGTCTCCGCTTTGTTGGATCCTCCCACGTTTAATATAGCAGCCCATACACACGCGTTGTGCGTCAGCTCAGCTTATAGTTTCCCTTTTCCCACGCCCATTAATTCTTATATTTGTACGCTAACATCTTGTTGCCTACTCTACTAAGCACTTGATGAAGTTTTTGTTGTTTTTGTATACATTGATAAAATCAAATTGACGTTTCGTGCATGTTTTTGAGCGATAGGGTACCCAGCACTTCCCCTCCCACCGGGAACCGATCGGTTTTCCTTGTTTTTAGCGAGCAAAAGAACTCAGCCTCCGCCAACCAGTCGGAGACGAATGGAGTCGTTCAACATTTTCGATCACAAGCTCGTATCCTCGCGCGATCATTGACGTTTCACTTGACATGATGACGCAAGTGCGAGTCGGCATCTCTCGAGTGTAGAATAAATATTTATTGCGCAACCGAGGTTCGACAGATGTTGAAGAGTGAGCTAGCTTGCAGATAACGAGGAAGCATGGCGTGCATTTTTAGCACTTCAGAAAGAGTTTCGGGTGCAGAAAAACAAACTTTTCTTGGATTAAACCCAAACAACAACCACATGCTCTCGCTGTACCTGTGGCCCCAGAGGATCTCTTCGGGAACGTATGACGTCCGTGCCTGCGTTGTCATTCCCGTACTTTCAACTATGCCCTCGAGAAGGGCTATCACTTCGAATCGCGCTGTTTGAAGGTCTTCCCGCGAATACTCATAGAGAGGACTGTCCTGAAAATCAGAGGGAGGATAAAGTGCTCTTTGCGAGTATTATCGACGATCGACAGCTGCTTGTTGCGAAATTTACAGCCGTATTTAAAAATGAGTCAGCCCGTAGAACACGTAGAGCAAAGGTTGGGGGAGCAAATCGATTCATTTTTTGACTGACAATCCGAATCTGGCGTTAAAAGTTCGAAATTCAAACAAGTAGTACCTCAAAATTGAGGTGAAAATGTTCGTGACCTCAACAATAAAATGCGAGGGAAAAGATGTTCAGATGTTAGAACATACCTCGTCAATGACATGACAAATAGTGATTGGCCAAACGAGAAAGATCCGATCGAGTCCTTGGTCATAGCCGACATTCATGTCGAACTGATTAAACGGAAGTACTTCTCCCTCCTTAGTCAACCGCTTCTTGATCATCTGACAGCGGACGTGTGCTTCGACGATATGCGATCGACGCATGTCGCCGACGCGATAGAGGAAGCAAAGGCGGCCGTCTCGCATGCAAATGACGGCGTTTTTACTGAAGATCAATGTCTCGGCGCGCTTCTTCGGACGCGCGAGTTTGACGAAAACGAAGCCCGTCATGAACGATTGGATCATCATGCCGACGATTGATTGGACACACACTGTCATTATCGTTAGAGGGCACTCTTCTGTGACGTAGCTAAAATCGGGATTCTTTCTTTCTTAAAAGATTTGCGATTAAAATAATGAGGGACTCACCGGAATCCATAGCCAATAGTGTGCTGAGTTTCAAGTGAGAAAAGGAAGACGGAGGCGAAATGATAGATGTTCTTGATACAAGGCTCACGGGTTGAGTTGGCCGAATCGGCGATCGCGAAGTCGTCGTGAATGAAGGAGATTGTGAAGTAGACAATGGAAAACGCCGTCCATGAGAGTAGGAACGCGGCGGAAAAGATCAGTAAGCTCCAGCGCCACTTGACGTCGATTAAAGTGGTAAAAATATCTCTGGAAAAAAGTTGATCGTTTTCCTCATGAGTTCGTCCTAATCAATTTACTTCCGATTTAATTTTTGAAGTAAATGCAAGTTCAAGCATTTTAGCTCGATAAAAAGTTAATAGAAAAGTTGAGTTCGTCGTAATCAATTTGTTACTTCTGATTTAGTTTTTGAGGTAAATGCAAGTTCATTTTTTGAGTTCATTGAGGTTCATTTTTAGCTCGATCAAAGCTAAAAGATAAATTTTACACGCCTGAGGAAGCGTCGCCGCTGCTTTGGAACGTTGACATGCGAAACATTGCAGTCTCCGTATTTCTGCACGAGCCTCCGCGCGTCGCGAGGTCGTCGAAAGCTGAAACGATTGCGCGCCGTTGGTGTTCGTTTCAGCTCTCGTTGTGGTCTTGTCAACGGTTCCTTTTCGGCGTCGGCAAAGGCTAAAAGACGGCCGTCGTTACAAGTCGGAAAGAAAGAGCTCTTGCTTACATAGCACACGGGTGTCCCTCATCTCGATATGAAGAAAAAGTCAATTCGTTATTTCGACCTTCACTGCTAGCTTGATAAACACTGCCTTCTACGTAGTCTGAGGAGAGCGTGTTGACTCTGCACGACATAGGCGTCGGCGTAATTGAAATAAACGTTTTGCTTTTGGCGATAGCTTTAGCTAAGGCGTGTGCGGATCCTTTGAGCACGTAGCACATATTTCTATGCACGTGCACAACCGATTCTTAGTAAAGACGTGTTAAATGGGCTTTTAGAATTTCAAAATTTTTGGTTTCAAACCAAATCGAATAGGATCGATTACGAATAGAATCGAAGCGAAGCTGAAATTTGTGAAGACAAAATCGCAAACGCACTCAAAGATCGAATTTAATTCGAATTTAAATCGAATCAAATCGAATGAAATAAGAACGATTCGATTCGTTTTTACCCTATAGTAAATTTGAAAGAAAAGATCATAATCACGTACTCAACGCTCGAACCTGTAAGCTTCTTGAATCGGGCCGAGTAGCTCGAATCCGACTTGAGACTGCTGTTTCGACGCCCATCCGTAACCGGTGGTGCATTTCCCGTCGTTGTAGGCGTCGGTGTATGCCTCGTCGGCGTCAACGGTGAAATGCTTCCAGAAGAAAACTGTGCCTCATTTCCCGCCGATGTGACACAGAGTTCAACCGACTTTGACGGCGATGGCGACGGTGAAAGACTCGGCGGTGACGACGTCGTGTGCAACTGGTGTTTCCCCTCCGAAAGCGACATACTTCTCGGCGACACCCCCAGGCTAACATGATTCGGCTCGACAAGTGTTCCACTCCCTCTGCGCCGTTCATTGCTCAGCACCGATGGTGACGGTGATCTCGACGAATCGTCGGTAAAGCCTCTCACGTTTGGCACCAGTAGGCGATTCCCGCCTGTCGCGGCCCCCGCATTCGACGGGCCACCAAAGGGTGACGGTTCATGTGGAAGCCGTGGAGATGGAGTTAACCGTTCTCGGTCCCTCGGACGAACATAGCCCACATCGCCGTGCGATTCTTCAGCAGCATTCTCTGCGATTGTTTTCTCACGTTCGGGAGACCAGACACGAAGGAGACTTCCGTTTGAACTCACCGCCGCGTCGCCCTTGACCATGAGCGAGAGGCGACGACCGAGGCGTGTGCTGCCCGTGGACATCACTGGACCGGGAGACATTGCACCACTATCGACCTGTGGAAGGGACTCGCGACGTCCTCGGCGACCTTTACTCAACTCGGGAACGCCTACGTGCGCGGAGTTAGCAGGTTGGAGTTCATCCGCATTAGTGCCACCGAGACTATCGCATCGATACGCATCAAAGAGTAATGCGTTCGGCCGTCGATGCTTTAAAGACGTCGCTCGTTTGTTCATCTTCGTTCTTGCTCTCGTTTACAGCTAGTTTTTCTTGGGCCGTTACCAGAGGATGTTAGCTGACTGAATGTTAGCTGACAGGAACTAACTGCTTTTTTCGAGTCTCTTAAAACGTGAGACTCGTGGCAGTTAACGTATCTCGCAACAAGTGACTATGGAAATGTTCGTAAGCAAACACCACGAGAATTGAGGCAGCTAATTGATTTTCTTCAATGTAACGGCCTACAAGAACACAAAGAAATTTAGCCAGACAACAAATGTAATGATCGATGGCGGTGTCGCGGATTTTTTTCGAAAGAAGAAACATCCGTTTAGTTGCTGGAGGGCTCTTCCCTCCTTCCTTCGGGTGAAAAATAGACTGGCACAAGTTGCGCATTTGAGCTAGTAAATCCAGTCAAAACACGCGGCGGCTGCTGAAATGTTGTAAAGTGCATCGGACGCACCGCATCGAATTCCGCGAGAAGCCAGATGTAATCTGATTTGCTGCAGAACGCGTAAACGAGAACCCCGACAGACAAGTTCGACCGCGTGAAGATAAAGTGGAATTGATTCCGGTAGGCCGGACTGCGGCGCTCAAGTTTTCGCGAAAACTTTCTGTCAGCTAAAAGCGTTCGAGACGCTTGCCAGCAGCGTAAGAAATGAGTCTCTTTGAAGGCGGAACGAGGAAATTATCGAATGTTTTTTGTCAAGTTTGGAGGGAGGAAATTCGAGAAATTTCCTTGAGATTTCGCCACGCTTTTGGGCTGCTGCGAGTATAGCTAGTATGCACAGGAGGATGGCATCTTTGCATAATTACATTTTTCCTATCGCTCACGTTAAGCTTTATGTACGCATTGGGGCCGAAGCAAGCTAGAATGACCGCGCGGAAAGCCAGCTTACTATTATTGACGCAATACAAGGGAGGGTCTGGCTGGCACCTCAGACTCCAATATTTCCGCATGAAATGTGCGAGTTTCGATCTCTTGTTTGCATACGCTCACGTAATAATAGTCCGCCAAAGAAAAGCGACGTCGAATAAGCTCACGGTGCGGTAAGCGCCAAAAACGGCGCCGCCGCTGTCTTCGAGGGTCACGCAATTATGTCGGCGCTGTGCACTCATGCATGCATTCTTTGCGACATTTTACGTCAAAATTCGGACGTCTCTTTACGCGCCATTCTCTAATAAGCTAACACGAAAGCGGCGAGTGAGAGCTTTACTTCCCGCTCTGACGTCAGCGCAAGTGACCGTCCAATTAAATCATGAGAATGATGACGTGAGCGCCACAAGTAGAGTAGGATATAGAAAGCTTCATGCTTTCACGCCGCCATTGGTTTGGAAGCTGCAGTAGCCGGAAGAATGTGTTTGTGTGTGTGTGTGTGTTTCCCTTTATTCTCACGCTCTTGCAAGCGTAGGCATATTTGCCTGCATGCGCGCTGCGTCATGGAAATTGAATTTGTTTGGTCCAAAGGCACGTCGCACCGGGGTCACGTGTGCGAAGGTCGTTTGGATTAATATGTTTAGAAAATGATAACATGACGTGTGCTAATGATAACATTCGCGATTTCGTGTCATGTGCGGCTAGAGGCTTCTGAAATGTTTCAGTAAAAGGGGTTCGGAGGGAAATTCCCCCAAAAGATTCGGGTTCCGCCGAAGGTTTCTGGCGTAAACGATCCGAGGACGAAGAAGTTTCCTCCCCGAGAAAAATTTTCTTCCAGAAACACTGGCCTCTGCCAAAGGTATATTTGTTTTTGGCATAGTTCACAAAAGCGTCTTTGAAAAATGCGAAACGAGTCAGAAAACAATGGAAGAAAATGTACACGTGGACACGTCAATATTTCCGAGAAATTTTGCCGATTACCGTTTATTTCTCAAAATCTTTGTTTAAAAAGGTGTATTTTTTATTCCGCATTGTTCTGTTAAACGCTATTCTCCCAGAAGGGCTTATCCACATATGACGTCATCTGCCGAGGGGGAAGGAGGCCGAAAAAATTTTCCATGGAAGGTGGCACTACGTGTAAAAGATAGCTTATGTTAGTGTTAAGCCAAGTGATGGAGGGGAGGGGGTCAAAAGTTTTGAATTGTTAGGTGACGTCATATAT
Source organism: Prismatolaimus dolichurus (assembly GCA_034691745.1). Taxonomy (NCBI): domain Eukaryota; kingdom Metazoa; phylum Nematoda; class Enoplea; order Triplonchida; family Prismatolaimidae; genus Prismatolaimus; species Prismatolaimus dolichurus. The sequence goes on from JAQGBB010001528.1 coordinate 11,830, forward strand.
GGATGAGCCCGAAGCCTGCTCTTTCTTCCGTTCACATCTGGAAGAGACTTCGATATTTCCTTCATTAGTACCATTCCAATGGTCCAATTCAGACGCTTATTGTTGAATTATGGAGACTGTGTCGGTCCGATCCGCAGAGTAAACTTTTTGGAGGATTTTCGAAATATGGTTTAAACCTGGAGCAAGCATCGTTTTGAGGTTTTTATTTGCATCTTTATGCCAACAATGATTTAGTTAAGTACAAACTTCGACAAATTGAATGTTGCACAATCTGTGGGTCGTCCCTAGCTGTTCTATCTTCTGCATTCAAGCAGCCCCTTACGTAATTTTCATCAAAGAATAACAGCCCTGTAACAGGCTAGCACACACAATTGAGACTGAAGTATCTTGCGTCAAGATCTCGCATAAAAACTAAACCTCAAAACAAGCTGCCAACTTGACAACGAACAAAAGAACGACGACTTCAATCACGTCAGCGAAACCGGGTTCAACGCCAGCTTCGAAGTCACGTTTCCGGCTGTATGCAAAGAAGCGAGACTCTCTCCACCTCCTCGACATAGCTATAGAAATGACGGTAATAAAGGAATTCGACGAAGACGATCCCCGATGGTTCTGCTGCTGTGGCCGCTGCCACATGCACGTCAAGCGGGGAGCGAGCCTGCTCGCGAAGAAAGAGATAGTCACTTCTATCATCGCCGTTATCTCGTGGATCGTGACGGCGGTCCGAACACGCACGGTCAGTTGGGGTGTCGGACACGCTATCTTCTGCGTTCTACTCATACCGATTTGCATTCTCCTCTTTCGTGGGTTGCGCGATGAACGACATAAATTGGTCTTTCCCTTCCTTCTCATGATGCCACTCGGTATTCTCATCGTCATGCTCGCGATGTCACGCGAGATCTACTTTCTTGTCGCTGCGCCACACGATGCTAGCATGATACCGACCATTTTCGCACTTGTTGCCGATCTGGGTAGCATAAACCTCGGCGTGATGGCGTTCATTATTGCGCGACGAAGCTACATCTATTTGAGGGAGAAGGAGTTGGCAGGGGAGCTTCTCGTACCGGCTACGAATGGAACGAATGGTGTTCCGAAGTTGTCGTATGAGAATGATGTGGTCGACACGACGTCGGTTGTTGAACAGCAAGAAACAGTCGCTACTGCATTTTGAGAACAACTGATGTGGTGCTACTGTAACCACTGCTTCAATTACAAGGAATTGTGCTACGCGGGTAGTCTCGAAGTCCGTCTAAACTTTTGTATCAGGAAGGCTCAAAGTTTTGCTAAAGAACAATATCATAGTTTTCGCATCCTGCAGCGAGCAACAAAAAAGTTGCATACTGTTCAAACAATCCGGCTCGCCC
>JAQGBB010001529.1:0-13192 GCA_034691745.1 Prismatolaimus dolichurus
GCCCATACTCTTGCTTTCGACCAAGAATTTCACCGTTACTACGTAAAAAAACCATTTGCCGGCTGGAAAAAACCGTATATTATTAACTGATCTCTAAGAAAAAAAAATTGACATAATAATTCCCCCCTCCCGAATAATCCCCCCCCCCCCGGGGGGGATTAATCGGGAGGGGGGGATTAATCAAGAAAATACGGTAAACGTTATCGTCATCTTGCTTCGCTTTGGAGTCCATAAATCGTCATCTCTGATGACTTTTTACTGGGCTGAAACCCTTTCATGGTTCAAACTTCTATGGTCATCAAGAGACAAGCAATAAAATATACCGAGAAAATGCTCGCATATGTTGCGCGTGCAAGGCTAGAACGGCGGCACGTAACGAACGACCGCACAGGATTTGATTTTCATTACGAGATTTGTAGCTCTAGCGACTATTTAAAGCGACAGTTCGCAACGAGATCGAGCTGAGCACCTTCTATTTGTGGTACTGTCAAGTTTTCAGACCAAAGTTAGGAGGTTTGAACCAGAAACGCTCGAATAATGATAGCAATTATAGTTTTAAACTCAATTTCAATACCATATTCTCGTTCGTAAACATTCAATCACCGGACTCCCAATCGGTCACTTGTGTCAACTGTCCAGTAAATTTTTATACGTACTTGCACCATCCAAATGCTGAGCGAAATCGCCTCTCTTGGTTCGTCCTAGCAGAAAAAAACCGCAGAGAGCTTACTGAGCAGAAAATTATGCAAAGACCTACGCCTGATGGATTCTTACATACAATATTCAGGATTTGATACAAAGTCATTCGAAGTGTGACATTAATCGCATCAGCTTCGTCCAGAACGGGTCGAACGCGCCTATCGAAATTCGGATTATCGAGAAGGTAGCGCACCAGTCGAACTTGGTTTGTCTCGACGTCCACCGTTTCAACAATGATCGTTATGTGAAGGAGCATGACGAATATGTAAGGCAACTCGCCAATTATAGCGAACATTTGTCCAGCTTTGAACGGAGCTAATCGGAAAGTTTAGAAAGCTAATTGCAAAACAGTTGATTTGACTGTAAAATGCAGTTCGCCACGAACGATTCTTTCGATCGCTGCGCACAATTTGTGCCAGAAGATGCCCGATAGGCAGACATTCGACGAAACTTGGTTTAAACAGTGTTTCTCTTGCAATGAATTTAGTTACTTTCAGTGTGTCGCTTCTCTTATCGACGCGGCGCGCTCCTGTATACTGATCGGCACTTTGTTTTACCGTTTTTACGAAGTACATATGGTACAGAATTGTGCATCGCGTTTTTAGGCCCATTAGCGAAGTCAGTAGGCCTATTGCGAAGGGACGTGTCGTCTGTCTGTCGACGAGCACGATAACTTTCGAAAGAAGAGGGTTAGCGGGCTGGATTTTTGTTTCTAAATTTGCATAATTAAAATACATTATTCAAGTTCGAACATGGGCTCTAGGGGCCTAATACTCCTGGGGAATGCCGCTTCGGCAGGCCCACTCCCATGTAAAAATAAAAGGTTTTGTACATAACTCCTGAACGCCCTAACGGATTTGACTAAAATTTGGTGTGCACACTTCTCACGCGAAAGGCTTCAAAAGTTGTTGGCATTGATGGTTTTCGTCGTGAGAATTTTTAGGCCCACTGAAACACGCTATGTAATATTGTTTTGGGCATAACTCCGGAACGCCTTAACGGATTTGGCTGAAATTTGGCGTGTGTGTTTACTGTATGGTACTCTTCACAATTTGTCGTCGATGCTTGGTAGTTGTAACGCCAACCCAAAGGTCGAAACTTCGAATCCTTCCTTTCTCACATACTTTTTGCATTTTTTCTGGCGTTGTATTGCACACAGAAATATCAAATTTGACGTCCAAAACAAGTTCTGCGTCAGTGGGCCTCGAGGATCGGTACATTCGACTTGTTTTTGTGCACGCAGCTAGCTGCCGCAGCCGAGAACCCGTCTTTTGATGTTTCAGCTACTAAGAAATTTTGTTTCGCTCGCGAACAGTTTAAACTATCATAGATCTAGTTCAAAAACGAAGTGAACTCTTGATTGCTCGCCGAGCGCCAATGGTCTGAGGTGTGTTGAGCTCTCTCTGAAAATGTGGAATTTTATTATACCGAATTTTTATTTTTGATATTTTTCAAAAAATATCGGTGAATCCGGATGCGAATTTGTGTTTCCTGCGTGTAAGTGGGCCGCGGATCGGCACGTCCGACTTTGTTTCCGGTCTGCTGCAGCACATAAAGCTGTATCGCTTTGTGATTGGGCTAGATGAAATGAGCGAACTCCCTTTCAACTTTCCGAAATGTTAGTATTGTACAATATTCATTGCACGAAAAGTGGAAATGATGTGTAGTGAGCGCACTTCCGTAGCAGCTAAATTAGAAGCTAATAAGTAAAAATTATCAGCAGTTGCCGACGGCGCTCCGTAATCAGAAATTGTGTGCTATCCTTCAACAATTGACGGCCGAGAATAAACCCGCAAACTCCAGATATCAACTAACGATGTCACAATTGAACAAATCATAAACCGAAAAAGTAACTTTGCGATGTTAGATTCTTACTAAAGTGAGAAACATTTATGACGAACTTCGCTTCAACTTTTCAACAGTATCCTTGCCCGCCAGATCTTGCGTTCAAAAACATCCAACTTCGTCTTGAAAACAGAACGATAGTAAAGGCAAAAGTATATCAAACATTTCTCCGCTTAGTCAACACCCCAGGGCAAACTTGAGGAAAACGCCTGGGAAGATTATTATAAAAAAGTTGAGAAAACAATTTTTCTACAAATAGTAATTGATGCACTACACTACGTGACATTTTACGTATAAAAATTTAGATATCTAATTGTGTCAATGGAATAATACAATCACCAGTAAACGTACCAGTACGCACAATTAAAGCAAACGAACGAGAGTGGGAAAATTGCCCTCGAGACAAAGTCGATGCGTTCGGCGCGTCCCTTCCGTTCCAGGTATTCTGAGAAACGCGTCCAAATCATGCGAGAACGCCGACGGCGTCGCAGTCGCGCCAACTTTAGCTCATCCGCATACTCGCCGATGTAGTTAGCATAGCGCATATCGGCGACGGCGGCCGCTTCGTTCTGGTGGTTAGCGAGTAGGGCATCCGTGGCGCCATCGTAGCTGTGAAGGAGATTACGATATGGTGAGCCATTGTGTGCCAGCCGTAGGGGAAGTAGAGCTTCACCGCCCATTTCCAGCTGCCAACGGCGAGCAGCTTTCTTTCGCTGTGCTTGCCTATATTTGTCTTCACGAAGACCGACGTAGTTAACGGCGGCGTACTCGAGAAGAGTGCAAAAGATGAAAATAATGCACGAGCCAAGCCACACATCGACCGCCTTCGTGTAGGACACTGGTGGAAGCATGGCGTTGATCGCTGAAATTAGATATGGCGTCGTCGAAATTGTATTTTTTACAGACTTTCTCATTTCTTCAATTTTAAGTTTAATTTCGTTTGGTATTTTTTAAAAGTTCTTCATTTTGTTTCAACTGTTCTCACTTTAGTTTGAGTTTTCCCACATTTTTCAATTTCGTAAAAAGCGTCCATTATTTTCAGTGAAATAGAAAAAGTCGATTGGCAATTTACGGTACGCGCTGAAAAAAGCTTTGCAACCATGGAAAAAATGAGCTGTGATATGTTTAAGATATATTAGTGCTTCTAAATATACACAAGAGCGATACGAGGACACATTTGTACCACACGACGTACAATGCTGTTGTGTGATCATCGTCAGCAGCGTGACAATCGAGAGCGGAACCTGGGAGCAAGTGAACCGGCAAAGTCGAAAAGCATCCGACAGAAAGAAAAATAAGTAAGTCGGCAAAGCCGAAAAGGCATTCTGCCGTTTGTCAAAAAACACGCGCACATAAGTTTTTGAAGCAAGAGAAAAAAGGAGACCACGATTTGTCTATATACTACGTTGTTCCTCGCTCTCTCGCTAACTTTTATCCGCGATTGGAGGATTCGGGGATTCGGGGGGGGGGGATTGGGGAACGCAGGGAATTGGAGGATTTTTTCAGAATGACCAGTAAGCCTCCTCCTTTGTTCGCGCTGCGCGCTCCTGGCAGGATGCAGAAAATGCACGTGGCAACTATACGTTGTGTTCTGGAATACCCTGGAGCACCATGGAACATTTCCACCACCTGGATCTACCAGAATGCGCAGTACAATAGGATTCTCAGATAGACTGCTAACTTTTGATTTTTGGAATGGGGCGGACTGGGGTGAAGTTGGGGGAAGGGAGGCAGAGTAAGAAGCGAGTGAGGAGACGGCCGTCTGAACAGTAAGCATCTTTTTTGTTGCTCGCGGCGCTCGCTTGCCGTATGCAAAAACACAATACTCTGACAATGTGGAATGACACTGACAAAATGCTCGGAAATGTTTCGAAAACTTCCCTTGCTATATTTTTCAAAACATCAAACGTTCAAAAAATACCGCAAAAGTTTCAATAACAAAACTAAATTAAAAAATTTCGTGACGTCTAGGGATTCCACTCGGTGCACGCGATGCACGGTGCACAAAGAAAAAGTCTGTGCACCGAAACGGCGTTCCTGGTGACGTCATTTGCGTAAAGCCCAAGCTGCGTTGTGCACTTACCCGACCTGGCGCTGACTTCCAGTCAATCCAGAAAGAGACACTCGACACGCTGACGAGAAGAATCGATGGAATGTAAAGCTGAAGGACGAAAAACGAGAAGACGCTGAAAGAAATAGGATGTAAATGAGACATGCCCATGCCGCTTCCGTGCTACTTTTTCTCGGCCATACCGCGCAAATTTTAGCTCCACGCGAAGGCAGCTGTACTCTAACCCTAGGAGAACCAAGACCGCGAAATCCGAGCAGTGTAACCAACCCTCCAGGTAATACTGACTGTTTCGCAAACCTCTGTTCGCCGATTTTCGATCGCAGGTCGTGTTCGTCACAGATTTAAGAATAAGCTTTGGCAGCTAACAGTGAAAAAACGTAAGATAGAAGTCAAACTTCTACTTTTCCGCTTATTATTGCAGTTTCTATAAAACTTTGTTAGCGGAGAGAAGGGAAAGGTAAAAAATTAAATTTTTGCCGACGCTTTTTATGAAAAACCCACTGATAGGGTTGGCATCCCTGGGGATTCGCCGGGGATGGGGGAATTGGAAAAAATCCCCGGGGATTTGCCAACAAAAAAATTTTTACGACTAAAAAATTGCATTTTAAAAATTATTTTTTCTTTAATTTTTAAAAATTTACACCTGCAAGATAGGCGGGCGATTTTCTGGGGATTGGGGGACGGCAGACAAATCCCCGGGGATTTGCCAACCCTACCACTGACCGTGTCCTCACCATAATTCCAGGACTCATCTTGATCGGATGTGAGTGCCACTCAGCTTGAATGTCCTCAGTAGTGTGCCTATAAAATTTAGTCAATTTTTGAACCCATACGGTACGGTGCCACGCTCTGAGCACTGAGCTCTGAGTACTCAGGCTACGCTTACGCGAAAATTGAGTAATCGATAACACAAATGGGTGCATCGTGCGGATATCTAAATTAATAAGGCGTGATGCAATAGAGCAAGCATAGACTTTGGTTGATTTCTTGTCCAGTTTCGTACTTTCGTAAGTGCATGACACACGCGAATGTTATTGACAGTCTAAGTAAAAGGGTTCAAACGTTGTTACGAGGAAATCGTCCAGTACGAATGACTAAATTAACCTCCTGTTATAGACGACCCATCCGTCGCGGCGAACGCGTGTGTATTCGTTTGGCTTGTCGAAGACATGATAGTGACCCTTCTTTTCGGCCGGGAAGAACGCGTCGGGCACCCATCTTCAAATAATTTTTTAAAGTTCTAATAAACGTTGTTTCCTTATCGAAAAGACATACAGATCTTTCATCTGATCCTCGGACAAGCTAATCCACTCGACCTCTTCAGGAAAGCCCATATGGTCGAAACGAAGGCGACTATCAAGCCACTCCTTCCATAGAAATCTCACGGACTAAGCATATGCACGCAATATAAATGCTCTCGCACGTACCTGCTGGAACAAAAACTGACATCCGAATTCCTAGAAAAAGCAAGGTGTTGAAGCTTATGCGACAACTGTCAGAAAATTGTTTTTAGCTTCACCATATTGATGTCACTGATGCTGTTCAGGAACTTGATGTCCAGCTGGAGAAAAACGTTTACGGGGCCACCTTGATTCGGGTTCGACTCATTCGTACCACGGGGTCGTTTCAGTCCATCATAGCCAATGAAAATGTGACGAGCGATTCGCTGCTCCATATTCGAGCGTCGATTTACCGGAAACGGCATATCCCTATTAAATCTACGAGAGTTTAAACCAAGCCGCCCATAGAGGTCAAGTTGGGTGTCGACCGCGAACCCTACGTTTGAACCCAAACCTGAGCCATAAAAAATCTGAAATTGAAAATGTAAAATTTAAAAAATCTGAAACTGATCCGAACAGAATCGAAACCAGGGGTCCGCATGCAAAACCGAATCGAACCTAAAATAAATCGAACCCGACCTGTACCTTTCATCATCGCTTTCATCGTGGCCATAATATTCGTTCATTTCGTAACCCGTCTGCTCTTCGTAGCGCTTCGAATGTGACACCGTTCGCGGCTCGATGAGCACGAAAGAGCTGCCGAAGACAAAGAACCCAGCAAGCGAAACCAACATTTTTGTGTCGAAACGCACACTGCACTAATTTCCCCCGAAGTTGTTGAGCCTATTTGGTCCGGCAAGCATGACTTATTTACACTTCTTCAGGCTCATCTCCAAGCTCGGCTATTGACATGTTTTGATTGGCGTTTGCTATATCTCTGGCTACGTTTCTTCGTCTCCTAAACGGTGTGCGTAGGGGCATGACTTATTTACACCTCCGAACGAAACCAGGGTTACAGGCGACGCCCAACCTGCTTGCGACTAGCTTGAACTTGAATGTGCGTCATAGACCGATCAAGAAGTAATTACGCAATAAGATGCTAGATGCTTTTTATTTTAATCGCGAATACTGCGTCTATAAATTTCAGCACATTTCAATGCAAAAGATGTTTTGACAAAAATCATTCCCCAGGAAACTAAATCCACAGGCAGCTAATACTTTGCTGCTTCAAATAGGAAGAAAATAAATGTCAATAGAGCGCAATTGCACGATAGAGCGGCCGCCGACTTTGTCGTTGTTGGTGGCTGTGTGGATGGAATCGTGGGCGGGTTGCTGCTGCTCAAAACAGAAGAAGAAGACCCCGTCTGAGAGGTGGAAGTGGTGCCTGTGGACTCTGACGCCGTCGTGGAAGATATCAATGCCCTAAGAAAAAAGAATAAAATGAAAATAATTTGAATTAAATAAAATGGTCATACAGCAAAAATGATCTTTCACGACTGTAAAATACTCACATGCAAATTCCATCAGTGCACAAATTTGACTTGCAGTTCGAGTTGTTCCGACAGTGACCACCGTCAGCGACCTTTCCCTCCAAGAACGATTCGGCGGCACAGACGCCGTTGAAGCACACCTTCGAACAGCAATCGCTGTCCGCCTTACAGCGCGAACCGCCGGCCGTCGTTCCACCGCTCGAACACACCGACGTGTACCTCGTGCACATGTTCTCGAGGCACACCGTCGACCCGCAATGCGAACGCGTCTTGCACATGGAACCAACAGCGATTCCATAGCGCATCGTGTCCGACGCCGAACATGTTCCATTAATGCAGGCGTGTGAGAAGCATTCGTCGTCCTCGTCGCACGGCGCCCCACCGGCGACGTGGTGTCCGAAGCCATCGCACGAGGCACATATGCCGTTGACGCACTTGATCGACGCACACTGAGTGTCTTTCTTGCACGAGCCTCCGGAACCGATTTTACCACCATAGTCGCCGCCGCTCGGCGAGCAGATGCCCTTCGTGGCGTCGAGAAATTGACATGAACTGGAATAGCACTCTGTGTTGTTCCAGCAAAAAGCTCCCGCGGCAAGTTTTCCCGGAACGCTGGAATCGGCGGCACAAACCCCGAGGCGACATTTGCCCGAGTAGCATCCTTCGTCGCGATTGCAGGCGCCCCCGCCGATGACAAGGTAGGTGGAAACGTGGTGCGTCGAGCAGGTGCTGTTGCAGCAGGCGCGCGAGTAGCATTGGTTGTCGTCGATGCAGAGGCTTCCAGCGGCAACTCTTGCTGTTTCGTATGGTTGCTCCGTTGCGCAGGATAGCTTGTAGCAGTGACCAGAGCGGCAGTCAGCGTGATTCTGACAAGCTTCACCTGCTGTGTACTGGGAGCTGTTCACTGGTTTGACATGCCCATCTACAGAAGACGAAAAAGGTTTTGCAAGTAATTCTTCTTTTGGTTATGCTTAAAAATTGAAAACATATTTCTCAAGCTGATTTTCTCAACGAACTGTTTTCTTTTGGTCTGGTTAGCTAGTGTTGGAAACCGGGTGCTGGTCAAACCCAAACGCAAACACAAAATTTCAAAATCTACACGTAAATGAGCGAGAGCAAAGCCAGAACTCTTAAGTTTTTACCCGAAATAAGCGCGAACACAAAACGGAAACCGCCTCCAGCAATATAGTGTTTCTACCGCAAAAAATCTTTTTTACCTTGATTCTGGCAGATACCACTTATGCAGATTTTGCTGAAACACTGGCCGTCCTCGCGACAATGGCCTCCATCGGCTACTTTCATTGGACTATCCTTTACGTCCGCGGTGCAAACACTGTCGTAGCAGAGGCCTGAGTAGCAGTCCTTGTCCTGATAACACGCGGAACCGGCCGCGCCGAGTCCCTCGTTCCACGCAGAACAGACACCGTTGAAGCAGACGCGCGAGTAGCATTGGCGACCTGAGCGACACCGGGCGCCAACGCCGACCCAGCCCCGTTTCATCTTCGCGTCGACCGCAGAACATGTTCCATTTATGCAAGCACCGGAACGGCACTCGACGTCCCCCTCGCAGGGCCCGCCATCGGTGACACCTTCGAGGCTATCCGTGTCTTCGCTGGTTGCGCAGGCGACTCCTTGAAAGCACTTCCCGCTCGCGCACTGACCGTCGGCCGTGCACGGTCCACCGCTACCCACGCGATCTTCAACTCGACCACTTTCTGTCGCGCAGACTCCACTCGTGCAGTAGCCCGAACGGCACTGAATGTTCGTGCGACATTCGGCGCCAGCCGCCAGCTTTCCCTTCGTCTTCGAGTCGGCACCGCAAATGCCATTCATGCAGAATCCGGAGAAACACTGACTGCTGTCCGAGCATGGAGCACCGCCTGCTGTGGACGGTTCGGCCCACGTGACTCGCGTGCTCGTCGCGCATTGGCTGTTGAAGCAGGAACGCGAATAGCAGCTGGAGTTCGTCGAACATGCACCGCCGTCGGCGACCTTCCCGCTGGTGATACTGTTTGACGAGCATGTCAGCTTGAAGCATTCACCCGATGCACACTCGGTGCTATTCTGGCATGCGAGGCCACCCCAAAGCTCTGCTATAAGATAAGAAATGGATCGTTTAGTTTCGAAATCGTAGAAACACTTCAAATACAGATTTTATTACCAGAAGACGCCGAACGCGCTAAACTGACGAAAACTATTGCAGAAAGTAGAATGTTCATACTTTGTCGGTTTATGTGATTTTAATGACTGCGCAGTAGCCGACGGTTTAGCGGGGTAGACTAGCTGCATTCTCTGCGTCTTAGGTCAACAGCTGCCTCTGTACACAAGCAACTACCGATAAGTTTGTTAGCTTTAGTTGCGGCATGACTAGAGCACAGCACCGACATTTTTCAAGGTTTGAAGCTTTTTTCTGAAGGACACCAAAGTGAAGACACGGCTAGTTTGGGTACAGCACAGATTTTGTTCAGCGTTCTGCGCCACAATAATCGCAAATTGGATCATTGCAACCTCAAAATTTCGGAACAATGTCATAACGCAATCGCACGAAATCTCGTATGATCTGCAACTGTTAACAAATTCTACCCGACTATCACCAAACATGCTGTAGACACACGATTTGGCTTCCTAGAAACACTAAAAGAAATGTCAAGTGAATTTTACTATATAAAACACTCGATGATTTAGTCGTTGTCGTTGCGATAGAAAACGTGGGCGACGGGAAGCCCGCCGACGAAGTTGTGCTCATGCTTGTGCCAGTCGATGACGCTGTTGTAGCACTTGCTGTGGTTGACACTGATGACCTAAAATGGCCCAGAACAGAAGATCTTGCGCGCAATGACCAAAGCAGTGATTTTCGCTTGAACTTACACGCAAATTCCTTCGGCACACAAATTTGACTTGCAATTCGAGCTGTTCCGACAGTGACCGCCGTCGGTGACCTTTCCCTCCGAGAACGATTCGGCGGCACAGACGCCGTTGAAGCACACCTTCGAGCAGCAGTCGCTGTCCGCGTTGCAGAGCGACCCGCCGGCCGTCGTTCCGCACACCGACGTGTACCTCGTGCACATGTTCTTGAAGCACAGCCCCGACCCACAACTGGCGTCCGTCTTGCACACTGAGCCCACCGCCACTATGGCCACACGCTGTCTGTCCGACGCAGAACATGTTCCACGAATGCAGGTACGCGTGAAACACTCGTCATCAGCGTTGCACGGCCCACCGCCACCTACATGATGTCCGATGAGCTCTCGTGTTGCGCAAAGCCCGTTGAAGCATTTTAGCGACGAGCACGTGGTGTCGTTTTGGCACGAGCCTCCAGCACCGATGCTGCCGAGAGTGGGGACGATTTCGAAGAATCCACTTGTTGGGGAGCAGAAGCCCTTTGCGGCGTCAAGCGGTTGACAAGAGCCGGAGTAGCAGTCAGAGTTATCGAAGCAGAAAGCGCCTGCGGCAACCTTTCTCGGAATATTGCTATCGGCGGCACAGACACCAAGTCGGCATTTGCCCGAGTAACAGTTTTCGTCGCGACTGCAGGCGCCACCACCGATGACAAGTTGGGTAGAAATATGGTTCATTGAGCAAATGCTGTTGCAGCAGGTGCGCGAGTGGCAGTGGTCGTCGGTAGTGCACAGTGAACCTGCGCTGACTTTACCTGTGAACGGTTCCTCAGCTGCACACGACAGCCTGTAGCAGTGACCTGATTGGCAGTCAGCGTGATTTTGACAGGCCGACCCGGCTGTGTAGTTCTGCGGTCTTACTCCGCCGTCTGAATTTTTAAACAGCTAAAGCTTCCGGCTAGCCCATAATTTGTTCCCGAATCTATACGTACCCACGTTCTGGCAAACACCGTTTTCGCAGATTTCACTAAAACAGCTTCGGTTAGCTCGACAGTGACCTCCATCTGCAACTTTCCCAGGGCTGTTCTTTGCATCAGCAGAACAAACGCCGTCGAAGCAGAGGCCCGAATAGCAGTCCCTGTCCTGATAACACGCTGAGCCGGCCGCGCCGAGCCCCTCGTTCCACGCCGAACAGACGCCGTTGAAGCATACGCGTGAATAGCACTGCCCGCCAGAGCGACATCGAGCACCAACGCCGACCCAGCCCCGTTTCATCTTCGCGTCGACCGCAGAACATGTTCCATTTATGCAAGCACCAGAACGACACTTGACGTCCGTCTCACAGGGTCCTCCATCGGTGACACCTTCGACGCTTTTGCTTCCTTCGCTAGTTGCGCAGGCGATCCCTCCGTAGCACTCCCCGCTGGCACACTGACCGTCAGCTGTGCACGGTCCACCGCCTCCCACGCGATCTTCAACCAGAACACTCTCACTCGCACACACTGCGCTCGCGCAATAGCCAGAACGGCACTGGATGTTCGTCTGGCATTCGGCGCCGGCCGCCAGCTTGCCCTTCGTCTTCGAGTCGGCTCCGCAAATGCCATTCATGCAGAATCCGGAAAAACACTGACCACTGTCCGAACATGGAGCACCGCCTGCGGAGGATGGATCCCGCTTGCTCTGCGTGCTCGTCGCGCATTGGTTGGCGTAGCAGGAGCCCGAGTAGCAGCTGAAGTTCGTTGAACACGCGCCACCATCGGCGATCTTCCCAGCAACGCTGCTAGGCGAACATGTTTGCTTGAAACACTCGCCCGAGGTGCAATCGGAGTTCTTTTCGCAAGCAATGCCTCCGGCAGAGCCTAAACATAAGCAGCCGTGCTAATCGAGAAACGCCGAGAAATGGGTGCTGAGTTTTATAGACATTTTACCAGCTGACGTGCTAGTATCAATTTTGCACGTAAGGGCGCAGACGACGACAAAGAGAAACTTCATTTCGTTAACCGGGAGCGTTCTCATACAATGTCGGTAGTTGGCTTTTGTAGCTTGTCACAACAAGTCGCTTATCAGCTCTCGTCGAACTTAGTGAGATTTAGCCATAATTTGTGCGTAGCTACTGCATGCTAATCTCCGTCAAATGGCACACCAAACCCAGTCGTTTTTTTAAACGTTCTCCTGAAATACCCGCAGCACTTGGAACACCGCCACGAAACAGCTTGGAACATCTGAGCTCTCAACGTCGATTTTTGGCGTCTTTTTTTTTGCGCTGCGAGCTTCTGGCGTAATTCAACAAATTTTTCCGTAGGTGAGGAGACCTTGCGACCTCCAGTGAAACAACAAAATTATAAACCTCAGACGAAGCACAGCGTCACACGCATATGTGGCTTACGCAGAATTATTCAATTTTTGAGAACAAAAGACAATATGCAAGAGTGGGATAGGATCTCCCGCCTGCATCCTGAACGCATCGACGAATCAGCTTTAACTCCTTCCTGCTCGTAATGTTTAACTCGTCTCAAAATTCCCTCCAAAATCGGCGATCAATCGAAGAGCGGTGGTGGTGTTCCCGCGTACAAGCTCTGCGCTTTCTCGTTAGCTCGCAGCTGCGCTTCCCGCCGCTGCGACGTCGTAGCAGCCGAGAGTGACCGGGTCGATCGGAAGCTCGCCACACGCGTGAAGCTCGCACGTGAAGCGCTGCTCGAACAGTGCGGCGACTCGTCGTCCTCGTTTGAGGTGCCCTGCGAGAATCGACTCTGCTTTCTGATCGACTTTCTTTTCGGCACCGGCGAGCGTCGCTGTTTCTCTATTATTGACGTCACAACGCTGTCGAGTCCACTCGAGGTTGAGCCGGTCGTGAAGAGGACGGTGGGTGGAGGCGACAGGAACTGCTGCTGCTGCGATGAAGGTCGTGGGGGCAAAGGAGGAGCGCAATTGTCAACAGTCAACACAGAAAGCACATCGCCAGCTGGCGGT